>JAJMJY010000053.1:0-44953 GCA_030569115.1 Sungouiella ezoensis
AAAGAAAAGGAATAAAGAATCAAGCTAATTCAACTATTCTATCAGAGACTATTGGGCTTTCCCTAAACTGAGAGATATTACACGTTTCAATATTCTCTCATCAAGCTGTAATCCTGTACAAGGAACCTAGAATCTTAACAATGACCACAGAGTGCATACATCCCAAAGACTATCACGTGACTTTCTTCCCAGACTATACTATGTGTACATTGGCAGGCCTATAGAAGAGCGCAAGTGGTTTAGTGGTAAAATCCAACGTTGCCATCGTTGGGCCCCCGGTTCGATTCCGGGCTTGCGCAGTTTTTTGCATCCACTGTTGGTTTAGGATGGGCATTGTGAGAGATTTGCATGTTTTATCATCCTAACTAATGGTTAATTCTGAGATGGACGGTTTCAATTAGAAATTATTTGTAAGAATCATGGGTAGAAATATTGAGAGAATCAGAATGGAGCAATTGGATGATAAGATTGGAGATTAGTGAACTCTGAATGCTGTAGACTCTCTTGAAGGGGTAGATTGGTATCGACTTTGGGGTGATTAAGTTTCAAACCTACTGCATAGTATACGTTTGTATGTAGAGTCGGAGCTTTACAGACAAACGGTGGTTCCTTCCAAACTATCGAAAATGAACCCAAAAGACTCTAGCACACCATATTCTCTTAGATTCGTCCTGGTTATGACCGAGAATAACCGACGAAATCCAAACCTATATCACGACAATCTACAGTCCTCAACACAATCTACAACCCACAACCACAATCTACAGTCCTCAACACAATCTACAACCCACAACCACAATCTACAACTCACAACCACAATCTACAACTCACAACCACAATCTACAACTCACAACCACATTCTACAACCCGCAGCTTTCACGTTGCAATCAAATTTCAACCTATGACCTAGTTTCAATCTATAACCTACTTTCAATCTACAATTTGCCAACACAGTTATCTCCACCTGTTTCTCCGCTTCCTCAACTGTCCCGCGCATTCAGGGCATTAGCCCTCAATGTCACGTTCATCTATCACGTGCTCGCTTTCGTCTGTCTGCACTCCCCAGCAAAATTTTCCCACTCACGCTCTCACTTCTCAAAAGAAAATTTCAAGTCTTCTCAATCTTCATCTATAATCATCAGTCAACATGGGTAGTATGTAATAGTCCCTTTACGTTACGCAACAGTTACAAACGAATGAATGTTACTCTGTGGATTCCCTCCTATTGTTCAAGCGCCTTATTCGTCGAGTTGTCCATGGTTTCCTCCAACATCTTAATGAAGATCTGAATACGCCGATTTCCGAAGAAAATTTCACTCCACAGACTCTCAAGTGCATCTCCATGAGGCGATCTTCGCCAGGGTGCTCCGTGTCCACTTTTCGCCCATTCTTTCTATTGTTCTGGCCAGTATCAGCAACCATATACTAACTATTCAGAGGGTACTCCATCTATGGGTAAGAGACACAACAAGTCTCACGTTTTGTGTAAGAGATGCGGTCGTCGTTCTTTCCACGCTCAGAAGAAGACCTGTTCTTCTTGTGGCTACCCAGCTGCCAAGATGAGATCTCACAACTGGGCTTTGAAGGCTAAGAGAAGAAGAACTACCGGTACCGGTAGAATGGCCTACTTGAAGCACGTCACCAGAAGATTCAACAACGGTTTCCAGACCTCCATCAAGGCTGATGCTTAAGTCACGAACTTCTATGTGTAATTAATACAGAACAACATGCTAGAGAGCGTAGTGATGAAAGTAGTGGTGTGTTGAAGGAGCATCGAATATGTTCACAGGAATAGGAATAGTCTGTGGTTACTCATAGATATCTTCAGTCTCGTTGTCTGTTCGAAGCTTCGTCGACCCGAACATTCTCAATGTATCAGAGCCTCAACGAATACCACATCTTCCTTTCCATATATTTACCATTTCATCCTTACGATATACATCTCAACCTTACTTCTTCCCTTTCATTCTTAGTACATCCTTCTCATCCTTTATCCATCTCATTATTATCCATGTCTATGCCTCATTCATATTATAGTACAAGTTGTCTGCTTCGTCATGGTTAACGCAGACCCCCAAGATTTCCCGAGCTATCTCTATCGTCTCCAGCTCATAAGGAAACTCGAGCCCATTGCCAAAATTACATTCCGCATCACTAAGCATGGTGAACTTCTTGGCACTAGCATCGTGAATGCTAATATGACCGATTTCTCTGCTACGCTGCTCGCAACACCGATTGAATATTCCTACGTCAGTGATTCCTCGGGCCCGGATCTCCGCGAGAAGCTTATGTGCTTCTACTGAGAGCGAATCCGATCCAAATGCAATCCTCATGAGAATCACGAAAATCTCGTAGAGCGTTTCCGGATATATGAGGGTATTGATATTCTTGTGCTGGTCTGTGATATAATACAACATCCGTATGAACACCGCCACAATGGTCAATCGCATATGGATGAATTGTGATCGTGGCTGGTGCATCATGGCATTCTGCTCAAACGCTATAATTCTCACGATCGACTTGAGGTTCTCCTTTTCGTTCAAGAGGTGCAACTGGCCCGATATTACCAACGACTCGAGAATATTCACAATCCGAATCCGGAGACTTAGTAAGTGGAATTGGTGTTTAGTAACTGCATCATAACCTTGGATTTCTTCCGGTTGCGCCGGATGAACAGGTAGCGCCGTTGATATGAGTGAGTGGTGGAAGATTGAGTCAGCACTGGTGGGGATAGATTCACTGATTCGCTCAAAGTCTCCATTATTGCCCAACGCTCGATTCAAGCCGAAGAACATGAAATCCTCCTTGATAGAAATATCTATGAGAAACACTTTAATTAATGACACCACTAGCAGTTTGTTGAAGTGTTCGTTGTTTGCTGCAAATCCTCCCGAGGTGAGTGATGCAGAGAGCATCTCCACGTAGTTGTAGATTAGGTTGATCTGGGCCACCGACTTGAATCTCTCACTGTTCTCAGGTAAGATCTTCAGCAATAAGTCGGTGTTGACGGCATCCAGTGCCCAAACGCTCGATACAAATTTTGCCCCAAACTGAGTGGCTATAGTCACTGCGTCTTCCAACACATCGAAGCACAGAACGAGAGTGAAATTCTCGAGGAGTCTGTGCTGGTAGGTGATGTTAAGATGTACCAAGGAGGATTCTTCCTCGTCGTCTAGCTGGAGCAAGAACACAAGTTTCGCCAGAATGGCACACATCTCTCGCACAAGATACATCACCAATTGCTCGTCAACTGCCGAAACCTTAAAGTTCACACAAGCATGAAGAAGAGAAATGATAAACGGAACAGCCACAATACTGCCTTTATTATTGGCTCGAGATAACTGGAATTTCACGAGCAGGATCATCTGCTCCGAAAACTGGCCCACCAACTTATCTAGTCTCAAATCTTTCTTAAGCATGAGATAATTCCAGATTGCTGCCAGAATAGGAGAGCGAGCTTCTATTTTCATTTCCGGGCCCACGTCGGCATCTTCATCTATGCAAATCCTCGAAAGGAACTCTGCGCTGCTTCGACTACTGCCGTTAATAGTGTAGCTCCAAATGTGCAGACAGAACAACGACCAATCGTCCTGGATCTTGATAATAGTCTGAACCTTTGGCTTCTGTAGGTGGCTGGATACATTTTTGGGAATTGCTCCAACTTCCTTCGGCGATCCAGTCTCCAGTGTATCCATATCTACATCGACAACCAGACCAGTGGATGGGGCCACTTTCCGTCTTTTTATTGCAGAGAGTGAACGGATCTCGTTTCCAAGAAACTTCTTCTCGTCTTCAAGTTTATCTACCAGCTGCTTCAATGCCGTTATGTGGCTCTGGGCCTGATTCTGAGCATTCTCGAACTCCTGGTTTAACCGTCGAATTTCCTCATTTTTCAGTGATTGCAATGACTCCAATTGTGCTCGTAGAATAGATATCTCTCCTTGGGCACGAAACAACAGCAGCAGGTCTCCATTTGGGTCTGGGCGTGTCACATTGGCTGAACTATTGACATTTGGGTTCCCAGAGGTATTTCCGGGTTGAGGAACGGATGCAGCGATGTTGGACGGTGCTTGTGTTGCACGGATGAGCGCCATGAACTCTTCATCATCGTCATCAAAGCTGGAGTCAGACATAGTTCATTTTGTAGTGGTAAGTGTGGATTTATTTGAATGGTGAGATGACTTGGTGGTCAAGGGTTTAAGTGGGGATTCCTTGGAGATGGAAGGATGATTGAATTGGCAGATTAGAACAATGAATCTACCAAGTGAATTGAAAACCAAATGAATGTGAATCTGTTGAAAGACCCTAGCCACTTCTTGACCTCCTGTCTGCTCCGGACGTGTATTGAAAGGTTATAATACGCAGAACTAAGCTTGGTGAGAGAGCATCGTATATATCAGGAAGAAATAGTAATAATGTAATTCTTTCTCTTACTAGAGAGTATTTCTTCGAATGCTGTCCTTCAAGAAATGCTCCTATATTTTAAAGTATGGCCAGATGGACATCATGGGAAGTACTGATTTCTTTCCAAGCCTATCTCTTAGCTACATGCACATAACTCAACGGTGTGCAATAATTCAAGAATACTGTATGAGGAATCACACGCTTGATCGATGTGGAAACTTCTAGGTGATTTTGGAAGTATAAAAGGGAGCAGAATCTTCAATTCCAATTTCCTTTCCCAATCACCTCTATCTAGACAGAAACCATGAACATTCACCTCATCTTGTCCTCGGAATTAACGAGCATTCTCCTCCGTTTCACGTGATCTTGCCATAATACAACTTCCCAGATCCGGGGGCATCTCTGCAGGGCAAAAATTTTTCCATCAACTACTCACTGAAAAGTCACGTGCCGCATATCAACCTCCATCTCATACAATTTCAGGCTAGCTTTTCATTCATATCCTTCCAAAAATGACCGACACCAAGCCTTCTCAACCAGGCGCCTCCGAAGATGCCAAAAAGCCCGCATCCGTACCTCCTGCATCGTTTGTTCCCTCCAGACCACAAGCGTTGACATCAAAAGACAAAGACACTCGTCGACTTGTGGTAGTTTTATCCCAAGCATGCTTGGAGACTCACAAAATCTCCACAGGTTCTCAAAGTGGCGATAAATATGCTCTATTGAACTGTGATGACCACCAAGGCTTGTTGCGTAAGATGGGCAGAGATATTGCAGAGGCTAGACCCGATATCACTCACCAGTGTCTCTTAACATTGTTAGACTCGCCAATCAATAAGGCAGGCAAGTTGCAGGTATTTATCCGTACAGCACGTGGCGTGTTGATCGAGGTGAACCCTTCGGTGAGAATCCCACGTACCTTCAAGCGTTTTTCCGGGTTGATGGTGCAACTTTTGCACAAGCTTTCCATCCGTTCGGTCAACTCGGAGGAAAAGTTGTTGAAGGTCATCAAGAACCCGATCACCGACCATCTCCCTACCAAGTGTCGCAAGATCACCTTGAGTTTTGACGCCGAGATCCGCAGAGTGCAAGACTATGTGGAAACTTTGGATGATGACGAAAGTATATGTGTGTTTGTGGGAGCTATGGCCAGGGGCCAGGACAACTTTGCGGATGAATATGTTGATGAGAAGATCGGACTTTCGAACTATCCGTTGTCTGCGTCTGTTGCTTGCTCGAAGTTTTGCCATGGATGTGAAGATGTGTGGGGGATTATGTAATGGGGTAGAGACGGGAATGGGTAGCCAAGTTTGGGTTTTACGATTTTGGGAATCGAGCGTGATTAGAATCCTTGACGTCTGAACAAGGTCAGTGACTGTTTATATGTACGATAGTGGACTAGGTCCTATAGCATAACCATATCAGCTGGAGTGTAGAGAGATGGGGTGAATATCCTGTCATTTTCGTATATTTGAAGGTTTTGGTATTCTCATAGGATTTCAGTTTTCATTCTTTCGCAAGCTTACCTTCGTTTCCTATTCACTTCTTAAGATTTCTTCTTGTAGTCTATCCATCTACCATATCTATCCTGCACTAATACCACTACATATACAAGATCACCACCGTACCAATACTACACCTATTTTTCAATGACAGAACCGGAAACAAAACCGGAGGTCGATCCAACTCCCCCCAGGAAATATGTTTCTGCAGACGATCTCTACCGAAGGTCCTCGCAATACCAGATTTGGTCATATACAGAGCAAGAACTCGAAGAAATGAAGATGAAGACGAACGAAAAAGGCCGTCTGGCGGCATTGTCAAAGTTTGAAAGCGCCAGAGCCGTGCTTGAGAGCCAACAACCACTGGTGTTTGCCGCCCACGGATCCGAATTGACGGCAGAAATTGCCGGGTTGATCTCGTACGACGACGAACAGAAATACCTCTACTTCTTCAGCCAGCAGATCATCCAGATATGCAACCACTTTAACATGCCGACGCAGGTGAAGGCCACGGCAATGGCTTTTTTCAAGCGATTCTACCTAGTCAACTCAGTCATGGAGTTTAGACCGAAAAACGTGCTATATACCATTGTATTTCTAGCAGCCAAACTGGAGAACTATTTTGTGTCGATCGAGTCGTTTTGTTCCCGGTTGCCCAAGACCAAGCCGAGCGACATTTTGGATTTGGAGTTTGTGGTGTTGCTGTCTCTCAAATTCACCCTTTTGGTGCATCATCCGTATCGCCCACTCTACGGCTTCTTTCTAGATATGCAGCTGGTCCTTTTGCACCCGGAACCCGTGTTGCGAGACTTGAATGTCGATAAAATTGGTGCTCTCTATGATAATGCAAAGAAATGGCTCAATGACGACGCTTTGTTAAGTGATGCAACGTTTCTATTTACACCTCCTCAGATTGCTCTTGCGGCCATGTATGATGTGGACAAGAGAATCACTGAAAATTATTTGAAGCGGAAATTTTTTACGCAATCGACACTAGAAACGATCAAGGAGGAGAGGAGAGAGGAAAGAAAAAGAGAGGAAAGAATCAAACGAGAGGAACTCAAACGGGAGCTAATTAAGAAGGAAGATGATGGCCAAGTCAAGGAGGAAGTGGATGAAAGCAAAGGGAACGGCAGTGAAATAATGGGCACTATTAAAACAGAAGAACATGGAGAGGTCAAGAAAGAGGAACGTGGTGAGACCGATAAAGTGGACGATGGCGAGGTCAAGGTAGAAAACGGAGATGTGAAGCCACAAGAAACAGCCGTCGCCCTGGAAAAAGAACGGTATGAGATGCTCCTCGATACTATCAAGAAATGCATTACAGTGGCCAAAATAAAGTTGGAGACTTCCAGGGAGGAAAGCACCAAGATTGACGAGAAGTGCTTCTTTGCCTTGAACCCCGCAAAGCTTCTCAAGAAGAGAATCAAGACTTTGGGTATTTAATTACGCACCTAATAGAGTCCGATACAATAACGGCAATAAACTAACATATTACATTTGTAATCTATAAGCCCAGGCTATTTATCCATAACACCCTCCTTCTCCAACACCAGCTGGATTTCCTTGAACAAGATGTCGGCGGTCGCCTGAGAGCCCTTCACGTTGGCACAAATCAATTCGGACTTTTGGTCGTTCTCTCTCAGGTTAATCTTGATTCTGAACTTGCAACTCTTCATGTTGAACGAGTTGTTGCTGGAGATCGCTCCCGTGATGTTGAAGCCAACATTGTCTCTGCGCAAGTTCTTCAATCCGAAGTTGGACCACGAGTTCAACAACGCAAATAATGCAGTCATCATCTCATGCTTGGGTAAAATCGTCTTGTATCTCTTGATATCACTAGCTGCAGATTGAGACCCAGAGAACCATCTAAAGAACGTGCCTCCCTTTTTCTCCTCTACAGAATTTGCTCTGGAATCAGCAGGAGAAGGTAACTGCCGAGGTTCTTCTTCCAAGGACTTCTTCGATCCCCACGACAATTTGCGGAAAAATGATCTGTTACGCTTCTGTGGCTGCTGACTCTGTTCGTTTGTGTTCGCCATCACGTTCGTGGAGTCCACCAATGGCTGCTTGCCGCTCTTGGTTAACAAGCGCTTTTCCTTCTCCTGGGTGACCTGACCATATGGCTTGGTTCTTGGTTTCTCCTTTGGCTGATTGACCCTATTCATATCAGGTAAAAGCATACTAGAAGCAGGAGGCTGAGAGCTGGTCACACGCTTCTTTTGGCGAACTTCCTTTTCAGGCAACTTGATGGTATCGAATACGTCCTGCTTCGGTTGCGCAGGCTTCAAATCCTCATCGTTGAAAGTGTAGTCAACCTCTTTGCCGTTGCTGTTTCTTTGGCCCCTCAAGGCTTCCTCGTCATCATCCAATTCTCCCTGCTTGAGACCGGGTGACAACATAGATCCACGTTTAGACTTAGCTCCAGCATAATACGAAGAACGCTTCTTTGCCAAGTGTTCATCAAAGTCCATAATGGATCCAGTGTCCAAGGGTTCCTCTTCAATCTCGCCGATAAGGTTAGCTTGGTCCAATCTGTCTGCAAAACTGGTTCTTAAACGAGGCATTCCTTTGGCAATCTGCTCCTCATCTTCAAAATCTTCGTCTTCTAAATCCTCATTGTGTGCATCTAAGATACTGTTCAAATCATGGTAGGATTCCCTCGTAGATCTGATCGTGAGAATCGACAATCTTTTGTTAGATGATGAGAACTGACTTGATTTGCGAGTAACTTTAGGAATGTTGACGCTACCTATAAGCGTTTTGCGGTCCTCGGCCTTCCTTGATGTGGTAGAAGCGCGCTTCGACTTAGCATCTGTTTCCTTAAGTTTGCCATGAATATTGAGTTGAGAGTTTAGAAGCTTGGACTTCCTAATCTCGGACATGTATTCGGCGATCAAGTCAAGATCTTCCTTTTCGTGCTCAGGGAGTTTGAACTGGTGGTGGGTATCATAGTCAGAGTTCTTGGAGATGCGGTCGAAATCCTGGTCGTTCAAGACTGAGACCATAGACTCACGGTTAGCCTTCTTTCTCTGTTTTTCCAATTCCTTATATTCCTCTTGTAAGGCATCCTGAGCTCTGTCTAGCTCTTCATTTTCAAAAGCGGTCCATAATGGATCCAAGCGCGAAACTGGGCGTCTGGTCAAGATTGGGGTAAGTCTTCTCCTTGGAACCGGCTGAGTTGCCGAGCGCCTCTTGATGACCTCAAGGTCTGCGGAAGTCAACTCATCAGTATTTTCTCTGCCAGTACCTTCGGAGACAGAGCGCAACGTCGTAGGTACCTTGGACTGTCTCTTGGGCTGCATGATGACATTCTCGGGGACAATATCGTTCTCACTGTTGTTCTCGGCCCCATTGTCCTCAGTAACAGTGATGTGCAACTTTTTGGAAGAAAGAAGCGAGAGCCTTTTCAGTCTCCTTTTCTGTTTTGCCAACTCACGTCTAGCTCTGAGTTCGGCTTCGTGCTTCTTGCGTTCGATCTCCATGAGCTTCTCATACTCTCTAGCCTTTTTCTCCTCGTCATCTATGAGCATCTCATCATCCTTGTCATAATCTTCCTGGTTGAAGATCTTGTCACACAACGTTGCGAAAGTTGCTGAAGTTCTCTTGGTTTGCTTGTCCATGTACTCCCAGTCCGATTCATTCGACAATTTGGCGTATGTGGAAAGCAATTTAACCGTGATAGAATTACGCTTCAACCCTGTAGTTAATGACTGGCGAATGGACTTCCGACGATTCATTCTGGATCCGCTATTCTTGATCATGGAATTCTTCTTATTGGCAGTGATTGGAGCCAACGTAGGAGCAGCCTCTAAAGTAGTAGCTGCTTTCCCCATTTTCTCCACTGCAGTAGTAGCAGGAGTGTCTTTGGTATGTGCATAAATGGAATCTTTTGAAGGCAAAGTTGGAGGAAGTGATCCGAACGAATCTTCCTGGGGAGTGTTCGCCGACATAATCTCGTTGTAAATGTTTCTGGGAAGCGGTCCAGGAGGCATCTGGTAGCTTTGACGCTTCTTGGGCGATTTGGAAGGCGATCTACTCATTACTCGACTTGCGTTTGGAGATTTGAACGGTGAATTGTTCACACTGGATGCAGCAGAGGCTCTGCCGCCAGCAGCCGATGTCCTGGCGCCATAACGACGCTGGAAAGACACTGGACGCGTTCTAGCGTTCGAGGCACTGATCTGACTAGCACGATTACCCCTCGGAGTTGCCCTATTGGAGAGACTCAGAGTTGATTTTGGGATGCGCTTGCTTGGGGAGCCTGGAATTGGAGCGTGAACGTCGTCGTGGGTGTGTCTATATCTGAGAAGCAAAGCGTAAAAGGTCTTCTCCGCATTAGGGCCCTCCTTCAAAAGGCTGGTGACGATTTCATTTTCGGGTCTGTTGTGCCACAAAATGGACAAATTCAGCAAAATCTGTTTGTCGATGTTCTTGATAGAGCCCAACGACTTGTATGCGGTTTCTGGATGCGGTAAAGACTTCACACTGATGAGGTCCTCGTTGGGAATAGGATACTTGTTGAGCAATGGATGGTTCAACACATCGACAGTAGAGATTCTCTGCATTGGGTCTACCGTCAACATCTGCCAGATCAAGTCCAGGGCCTCGTCGCTGATTTCCTCGGGCATCTCGAACGAGCCCGCCTGCACCTTCAACAAGAGATTACGAATGTTTTCATCGTCAAACGGAAGTCTACCTGTAAGCAATGCAAAAAGAATAACACCACAGGACCACACATCGGAGGCGGCGCCGTGGTACTTCAAGCCGGAAACAATTTCCGGGGCCGCGTAGTGGGGCGAGCCACATGAAGTTTCAAGCAATTTGCCATTGCTCTCCAATGCAGCCATGCCAAAATCTGCAAGCTTGACGTTGAGCGAAGCATCAAGTAACAAGTTCTCGGGCTTCAAGTCTCGGTGGCAAATGCCCAACGCATGACAGTAAGCCGTGCCCAATATGATCTGGCGGAAGTACTTGATGGCTTCCTGCTCCTGTAACGGTCCTCTTTCCACCAATAAATCAAAGAGCTCTCCACCTTCAACATATTCCAACACCAAGTACAACGCCTTGGAAGTTTCCCACACATCGTACAAACGCAACACGTTGGGATGGGTCAAGAGCTTCATGATGATGATTTCCCGCTCGATTCCGTAGGGAAGTCCGCCTTTCTTGTCCAGTGGTCTTTCATATTCGTCGTTGAGCTCCAGTTTCAGCACAACCTTGACTGCTGCCTTTTGGCCGGTTTGCTGGTGGACTCCCAAAAGGACTCTGCCGGTGGCACCACTGCCCAATGTTTTTCCGAGCTTCCAGGGTCCGATTTTTTGTGGATGGCTATGAGATGCCAGCAAGGTTGACGATATCGAGCCTTGCCTGGAGATCATGATGGGGGAACAAAGCGAGTGGCGGGGATATTATAGGGCGAGAATGGGTCGGAATGAAAAGTGATTTGGAAAAATTTCGGGCCGTCGTAGAAACGAATGGTGAAGACTCGATGAAGAAAAGCAAAATGTAAAGTAAAGACATAACGAGGTTGGATTTTTCCGTTTTCGATACGCGTGCCTGCGGCACGCGAATCATGGCACGGGGGGATTCCGAGGAATCACCCGAGGGTAAGGCTAACATAGGAGCAAGCAGGCGATTGTGAAGCAGGGTGGGCTGATTGGAGTGTGGAGGTGCATTCGGAATCAGAATCACTTGATGATTTCTAATTATGTCTAATCCATCGAAAGTATTCTGTGGATATGGATTCACCTCTACTGAAGACCCTCGGAAGTGCTGCTATTTTCCGGGGGTACTCTAAAGGAATGTCGGGGACGTTTTCCGGGGGGCATTTCTGCCCTTTCAGTAAGGCACATTTCCGCAATGGGAAGACGTCTAAGCCGCATACAATTGCAATAGTCTGCAGAATAGACTCAGGCTTCCAATGGTAATAGAAGGTCGATGACGGACACAATTGGATAGATAATTCTAGAATTGTGTAGATTAGAATATTGCTTGATAAGTAAATGATTGATGGGAAGAATGAGAAACCCACTGATGATCTGTGGGCTTTGACAAGGCCATTTGTGTCTATTGAGTGTTACACAGCAATGCTAGTATTGGAAACATGGAGTCATAGTAGAGAAAACATAGAGCCCAGAAGGAATATTCTGAGACCATTGTAACCAATCAGTAATCAAGATAGAGACGTAATGAGTTAGGAAGACATCGGAAGAGATAGGAAACAACTGAAAAGACAAGTTGAGAACTTCCTAATAGAATACGATCCTCCAGACTAAGTGCCTTTCACCAATGTAGCTAGAAAAAAGAGGTGCTTGTAGTATTGGCTTCATGGCTCGAACGCTGCTAATGGCCCACCATTGGCTGATGATCCTGATTCGTCGACTTTGACCCGTTAATCTACGAGTTAGATGTCGTTTCCGTACGGTCCTGTGCGCTGGACGTTGCCCAGCATTCCATTTGTAGGCTGTGTGTCTATGAATGTTCACAACGATCATATTCCTATGATCGGTGTAGTTGTTGGTAGGGTTGCCCGAGAGAAGTTGGGCTTAGAAAGCAACGATTGTCCATTTATTTCAGAGGAATTCCGAAACCAGATCCACAAACCACAACGTTTGTAGCCTTATTCACATCTTAGAGATTGGGATCTCAGGTCAAGATCTAGATCCCACTATCATTGGCCCAAGAATGCCTACGAGAGGTAGAGGAGAGAACGCTTCGGTTCGGCCTTCACAGCCTTGCATATTCATTTCCATTTTTTTCTCGCTGCAGTCGATCCGACCAGATTGAACGTCCACTATTCTTCCCCTTATTCCAGAAATAAAACCCCTGCTCTCCGAACCTCCAAAGTCCTCTTATGAGCATTGACGGATACGTCATCTCTGCATTGCGGACTTCAACTCTCCTGTCTAGAGTCATCATAACACATTCCCTTTTATTGTGTGTTCTAGCCAATTGGACACTTCTAAATGCATCAATCGGTTCACTTATTCCGTCTCCACTTCTCCCTATCCACTCCTATTCTACCTTCAATGCTTCTTCCTAACTTTACTTTCCCGACTCCGTTCTAGTTGCCTTCTTTACTGAACTCTTCTACCCTATAAGATCTTCTAGTTCTTCTTCCTACATGGTTTCTTACTCAATTCCTAACATTTTCTGCCTCCATTCAATAAACTAAATTAAAATTCTGGACCATAGCGGCATAGTTGCTGTGGGCTGTTCGGAACCCAGTGGATCCAATCCCCTCACATCGACCTAAGATTCTCATACGAACAAACTCACCTTTCGGGATAGCTATTTTTAAGCGAGTTGCGCCAATTTCCATCCGATCATTGTAGCTAAACTCAACTATCTAAAGTCCTGGTTAGAATCAATTTTTTCCCGCTGGAAAACCTAAAGTTGTGATTCACCCTTAGGCGATATGCGCATACACATCGCATCTCTGCGAGGTTTATCATTTCGCAGCCACTGACTATGCGCATACAAGGCACCATTTTGAGGGATCATGGAGTTCCAACCTAACCGAAGAAGGGAGTAAAGAGGGGGCTGTCGGGGAAGCTCCGGGTACCAGAAAACTATAAAATCCCCCCTTTCTTCTTCCTTCACCTGTCATTCTCAATTCTCTCTTCCTATATCTCATACTAAAATGGCTCCTCCAACTGTTGTTCAATCCACAACCCCAATTACTCAAAAGGTCGACCAGGTCGTCCACCTTAACGCTGGTAAGGGCGAGGTGAGATTCGCTGACTGGGAAAAATTCCTGTTTGCTCCTATCAGAGAGTCCACCGTGTCCAGAGCAATGACTAGAAGATACTTCGCTGACTTAGACAAGTACACTGAATCTGACGTCGTTATTGTTGGTGCTGGAAGTGCCGGTTTGTCTGCTGCTTACACTTTGGCCAAGAACAGACCAAACCTCAAGATTGCTATCATCGAGGCCAGTGTGTCCCCAGGTGGAGGCTGCTGGTTGGGAGGTCAATTGTTCTCAGCCATGGTGTTGAGAAAGCCAGCCCACCTCTTCTTGGATGAAATCGAGGTTGCCTACGAGGACGAAGGAGACTACGTTGTTGTCAAGCACGCTGCCTTATTCATGTCTACCTTGATGTCGAAGGTGTTGCAATTCCCTAATGTGAAATTGTTCAACGCTACTGCCGTGGAGGACTTGATCACTCGTCGTGACGAAACTACTGGAGAGTTGAGAGTCGCTGGAGTGGTCACCAACTGGACTTTGGTTGCCTTGAACCACGACACTCAATCTTGTATGGACCCAAACACCATCAATGCTAACGTTGTTCTTTCCACCACTGGTCACGACGGTCCATTCGGTGCTTTCTGTGCCAAGAGATTGGAGACCATCAGACCAGAGGACTCCTTTTCCTTGGGTGGAATGAGAGGTCTTGACATGAACAAGGCCGAGGATGCCATCGTCAAGGGAACCAGAGAGGTTTCTCCAGGTTTGGTTATTGCTGGTATGGAGTTGGCTGAGGTTGATGGCTCCAACAGAATGGGTCCAACCTTTGGAGCAATGGCTCTTTCTGGTGTTAAGGCTGCTGAGTCTGTAATGAACGTTATTGACTTGAGAAAGAAGCAGAACGAGCAGTGCTACGGTGGATTGAACTGAACATGATGAGTTCATCAATTATCTAATAAGCCTGATTTATGGAATGTATGATTTCTGTTAATTGTTAATCACTTAGACCTAGAGAGTAGAATACTTCCTAGTACAGTAATACAGCCTCTCCACTTTAATTAGACTAGTACATGCCGTTCAACCAGCCAATGTATTCATTGTGACTAAGGATACAACTGCAGCCGTCAATATTACTTCAAAACTTATCCTGTCCATTCCATTATTCCGCTTGCTTTCGTTTCCACAGCTTTACGCTCCTCCTTCCTTGCTATACTCTTCGCACCTCACCTTCAGAAAAATAGTTGACTTTGCAATACAAAAAAACCAAAGTCTCCCATTCTCTTACATCGTCGCCTCTCCTCTTCCTCCCAATTTTCCTTTAGAATCCCAGTTCCGTTCAATCTCCATTTTCCCGTTCCACGATCACCAACTCCACCTACATCTTCCTTCCTGCAGTCTTAAGCAACGCAACTACTTTCTTCAAAATGCCCGAATGGATCTCCACGTTCCCCGGCTACTCACAGCTCGTCAAGCATATAAAGAAAGTCTTGGGTGCAATAATCTGTACCGGCCCCATTCCTCGCCATGTGGGGGTCATCATGGACGGAAACAGGAGGTATGCTAGAACCCACAAGATCGAGTTGAAAGAGGGTCACAATCTGGGGTTTGACACCATGGCATCCATTTTGGAGCTATTGTACGAGTCTGGAGTGGAGTGTGCTACCGTTTACGCTTTCTCCATCGAAAACTTCAAGCGACTGAAGTACGAGGTCGAATGGCTCATGGATTTGGCCAAGTCTAAGCTCCGCCAAATTAGCCAGCATGGCGACCTTTGTGACCAGTATGGCATTCGTATTAGAGTATTAGGGAACACTCTGTTACTTCCGGACGACGTGAGAAAAATCTTGATCGACACTGAGGAAATGACCAAACACAACACGAAAGCTGTGCTCAATGTCTGTTTCCCCTACACTCTGAGAGACGAGATGGCCCACGCAGTGAAAACCGTGGTTGAGGATTCTTCGCTGGACCCTTCCATGGTTATTGATGAAACCGCCATCGATCGCCACTTGTATACTGCCGATTCACCCCCGGTAGATATCTTGGTTCGAACAAGTGGAACATATCGACTTCTGGACTTTTTGTTGTGGCAGGTGGTACCTTCGACGTGTGCCATTGTGTTCAGCGACAAGATGTGGCCGGAGTTCTCTACGTGGGACATGACTCGCATTCTCCTCAACTGGAGCTTCAATACGTACTGGTATGGAGTTGGGTCGGGGCAGACGATGGAGAAGGTAAGGCCTGGCGATGTCAACAAAGCCGAGACGGAGGCTGTTGACCGTAGCTCTTCTCCGGAACAGGGGCTTCTGAGTAGTTTTGAACGGTACGGTCTAGACAGTGATAGGGATTCTCGATCTGAACTGGTGACGGTCACTTCCGTTAGTCTGCGAGAGACAGACGTGAAAGGAAAGTGAAGGAAAGGGGAGTGTAAGTAAAAGAAGGAATGATGATAGACAAAATGAATGAAAGGAAAGACAAGGACAGATGAGAATAGAATGTGAGAGGAAACTTTCGCAGCCAAACTTTCAAGGCTAATACATTGTTTACGTCGATGCAAATTCTTGTGGCAAGAACCACATCGAATCGTCCACTCCATATACTATCGATGTCAACAATTTCCACCAGTTGAAAATCACCGTATCGTCATTTTCTATCACATGTGGTGACTCTAATATAATCACTTATCCTGCATGCTCACGTTGACTCATGGTGAGAAATTATCACTTCGAGTTTTCATCTCCAGACCACTATGGATTTAGTTAACCACCTCCCAGACCGTCTATTGTTTGCCGTGCCAAAGAGTATGTAAATTTATAGAGAAGAGGGATTTTCGTTTTGTCCGGATCCTTTCCCCATGAAATCGTGCAGCCAATTTTTTCTTTCGACGAAAGATGAGCTCATAGAGAAATGAATAGCGAAGAATAATGAACAACCAGAAAAGAACACCGGTCACCGAAAATGTTGTTCAATACCGCGTGGTGTTCCTTTTTTTACTTTCCTCTACTAACACACAGAGGGCCGGTTGTACGAGAAATGCTGCAACTTGCTTGCTGGTGCTGATATCCAATTCAGACGTTCCAACAGATTAGACATCGCCCTCTCCACAAACATGAGCGTGGCCCTCATCTTCTTGCCTGCTGCCGACATCTCAACCTTTGTGGGTGAAGGTAAGTGTGATTTGGGTATCACCGGATTGGACCAAGTGAGAGAGTCCGACATGTTCGACTCCGTGGAGGATTTGTTGGACTTGCAATTCGGAAAGTGTAAGTTGCAGGTGCAGGTGCCGGCCAACGGCGACATCGAAAAGCCCGAACAGTTGATCGGAAAGAAAATCGTATCGTCATTCACCAAATTGTCTTCCGACTACTTCAAGGCTTTGGAGCGGGCTGAGTCCAAGACTGAAGGCAGCACCAAGATTAAGTATGTTGGAGGCTCAGTCGAGGCTTCGTGCGCTTTGGGTGTTGGAGATGCCATTGTGGATTTGGTGGAGAGTGGAGAAACCATGAAGGCTGCTGGGTTGAGGGCCATTTCCACTGTGTTAGACACTTCTGCCCACTTGATCTCGTCCAAGAACCCACGGTTCCCTGAGTTGGTGCAGACCATCCACCAGAGATTCGAAGGTATCATGGCTGCACAGAAATACGTTTTGTGTAACTACAATTCGCCACGTAGAATTTTGGCGGAGGTGTTGAAGATCACTCCTGGCAGAAGAGCTGCTACAATTTCTGCGTTGGAGCAATCAGATGCAGAATCCGAGCCCTGGGTGGCCATTTCGTCCATGGTGGAGAAGGTCAAGATTGGAAATGTGATGGACGAATTAAAGAGGGCGGGAGCATCTGACATTTTGGTGTTTGAAGTCAAAAACTGTAGAGTTTAGTTATAGAATAGATGCTACTTAGGATGTGGGTATGGTATTTTCGACTCTTTTGAGTCCTACACGCCTTGTGGCAACACCTCACAACTCACCTCCAGCTATTCTATCTATCCAACAATGTCGAGAGAAGATCCCTTGAAAGCAGAAAAGGATTTCTCTGCAACCTTAAATGAGCAGATTCCAATAATCGAGCAATTGCCCGACTACAAGCAGGCGGTCGACAAGTACTTGGTGTTGGAGAAACAGATTCGTCAATCTTCAGACTTGGCCCTGAGCAAGCGAGTACTCACCAAAATCGTCAACACATTGGTTGAACACAATGACTGGGACTACTTGGATGAGTTGATCACAGTGTTGTCCAAAAAACACGGCCAGTTGAAGACTTCCATTCAAACGATGATCCAACATGTTATTGAGAACTTGGGGAAGTTGGACAATGACAAACTGGATGAGTTGGCGACGAAAATGAAGGTGATCGAAACGATTCGTACTGTCACCGATAAGAAAATCTTTGTGGAGGTGGAGCGTGCCGAGGTGTCGAAGCTCTTGTCGGAAATATACTTGACCAAGAAGAATGACTTGGACAAGGCCGCTGAGATCTTGTGTGATTTGCAGGTGGAAACATACTCGTTGATGCCATTCGCTACCAAAATCGAGTACATCTTAGACCAGATCAAGTTGACCTTGCAGAAGAAAGATTACGCCCAGGCCAAGGTTTTGAGTAGGAAGATTCTCTTGAAGACCTTGAAGAACTTTGACAAGGCTGACGAGTACAAGGCTACTTACTTGGGCTACTTGTTGGAGATCTACAAGTTCGAAAATGACTACATCATGATTGTGAAGAACTCGCTTCTTTTGATTGAGATTCCTCTTGTCAAGGAGTCCGAGGGTTACAAGACGTTGTTGGTGTCTATTATTTACTACATCATTTTGTCGCCATTCGACAACTTCCAGTCGGACTTGATCAACAAGATCAAGAGCAACTCGGTTTTCTCCAAGAATGTGGACCCCAAGATTTTCAACTTGTTGGAGATCTTCACCACCAACGAGCTTATTCAATCGGAGTCGATTGAAGAGCAGTATCGCGCACAGTTTTTCAGCCAATCTGATGTGTTTGCAAACAATGAGGAAAACTCCAAGAACTTGCTGAAGCGTATCATCGAACACAACTTGCGTATCATCAACAAATACTATTCTTTCATCCAGTTGGATCGCTTGGCATACTTGTTACAATTGGAGCCTCACGAAGCCGAGGCCTACGTCAGTGAGATGGTCAACAAGGGAATGGTGTCTGCCAAAATCAATAGACCTCAGGGGGTGATCAAGTTTGAGAAGTTGCACCTTGGAACTGCTGCTGGTGCTACCCAAGTTTCTAGCAACAGCGAGAACATCAACGAGTTGTTGGATAACTGGATCTACGACGTTGACAAATTGTTAGAAGAGGTTGACAGCATTGGCCACTTGATAAACAAGGAGAAGATGATGTATGGCATCAAGCAGATGCTGTGAGAGGTAGAACGTTTACGAATCCACAAATGTAATTAGAATCAAACTATTTGTAAGTGATTGCGCAATCACATGAATAACATCAATGCTACACCCAACATCCCCATGAACGATTGAGGGCTCAAGAAAGATGCACCATTCGCCCTTGTACTGCTGTTATTGTTGCTGTTGCTGTTGCTGTTGCTGTTGCTGTTGCTGTTGCTGCCACTGTCGCTGCTAGTTCCCGTGGATCCAGAGCTGGATGTAGAAGTCCGGGTAAACGAGTGGGTGGTACTTCTGGAGATGGTGCTGGAGTAGTCTGCAGTGTCGTCCACATTGTTTCCTCCAGCAACACAGGCCCATTGAGTGTCTGCATCAAATCCATTTCCCTCTGGATCGACCAATCCATAGATGTACTTCAATGCACCCTTTGGAGTTTCAGGAACAGTGTCGCTAGCCTCCCATTGATTGGTTTGTGGAGGGCAGTTGGAGTGAGGCAAACCGGTCTGGTAACCACCGTCTCCGCTAGGGTTAGTTGCAGAGGAAAACTGTTCTTTAAGGTTGTCGAAGTCGTCGTTGGTAGTGACGGTTCTGTTGTCGGAGGAAATCAGCGCCAATCCATAGTTGTTGTCCTCCTCAGTGTACTCATAGACCAAACCTCCAGAAAACACAGCAGACATGTCATCCGAGTAAATGGAGTGAATCTCGGTGAAAGGTCTTGGTCTTACCTCGTTGCAGCCAAACTCCGAAAGGAACAAAGGAATCGAGTAGTTGGAGTACGCCTCGACCTTCTTGTCGTAGCCGGAGATAGTGAAAGATGACCGGCCACACCACGAATAATCGTTGAATCCAAACATGTCCACTCTGGCCAATTCGTCATCTCCACAGTTGAAGTAGTGGGCAGACTGGATTCTGTTTTCCTCGACATCGGCCGCAGAGTATCCTACAGGAATAAGACGCAAACCAGCGTGTCTCTGGAACGTCTTGATGTCACGAACAACAGCCTTGACGTATGCAGCAGCAGGTGTGGTTGAGTCGTCATTGATGACCTCATTACCAGCGAAAAAACCCAAGGTGTTATTGTACTGCGACATGATTCTGACGGTTGCTAACACCTCATTCAAATACATAGTGTTGTAAGAACATTCGGCACCGTCATCACGAGCAATCAGCGCCTTGGGGATGTTGACATCCAAGACGACGTAGATGCCTGCCTCTTCCAACTTCTGCATACATTCCCTGTGGTCGCCAGCATTGTCGATGGAGTAGATTCTGATGGTGTTGATTCCGAGTTCTTGAAAGTAAGCGATATCACGTTCACAGATTTCTGGATCCGACAACGGATCGAACAACTTCGATGCTCCTCCAGGCTGGTAGTCGAGACCTCGGATGTAGAAACGCTCCGAGGATCCAGTGACAAAGAAAGCATTACCCCTGACCTCGATAGGCTGAACAGCAGCAGTGAGAAGCGGCAAAAAGAAGACAAAAAGCACAAAAAGCATCACAGTTGATTGCTAAAAGCGAGTGAAGAGTACTTAATAGTGGTAGCCTAGTAGAGTAAGGCGAGTGACGAGAGAATGAGGGAAAGCACGCAAAAAGAATGTGGTACTATCACCGGTGAGAGCTGAATCCACTTGACCAGAAAGAAAACTTGTTAGCAACTTGCCAGGCCATCTTATGAGAAGACTAGATAATAGATTTGGCCGAAGTGCACATAACCGGCTTATTGGGAGAGGAATCATCCATGTTTGGAGAACTTAGGCTTTCTGCAGGAGGAAGCGAAAGTGTTTGCGCACACCCAAGAGGTTGTAAACATGAATTCTGGGTGTCTGCAGGAACGAACCCGAGCTCCCACGCCAAGCCCATAGTTAAGAAGCTTGGATCATGACAAGAATCTTGTTGGCTGAGTCGAACAAGTCTTGGTACTTGGCGCGATGAAAAGTAGAAGAATCATGGAGACACAAGAAATGGCTAGATTGAATCATTTTAAAAACTGAGAGTGTCGACAAATTGACACTTTGAATCCTTTTCGCCGAATTGCTAGTGGTAGTCCAGACCTTTCGACCGCAGAGTACAATTCTGAGAAAATACTACAAATCCCTCATGTGTGCAGTCGTGATTGTTCCTCTGAGGGCCATGAAAAATCCAATTTCCAAGAAAGTATTCCTGTTTTCTCATGGCTGTGTCAGCGTGTTTTGAGCTTCCGGCATGGTTGAAGAGAGCCCGTGACGGGCAATGTGGGGGGTAGCGGTGACGATTTGGCGAAATGGAGACACTCGCAGTAGACTAGAGAACAGGATCAGAATGTTGAAATGAGCGAAATTGTAGTTTTCATTAAATTTTAGTTTATTTAGGAACTCGTTTATGTGTTTTCTGTTGTATGGGGTAACAATAACGGCGACAACATTTTTTCTTTCTTTTCTTGTTTCATAGTTGTTTCTATGGCTGGCTCGTCAACACATCATGCGCATTTCTGGTTGACGTCACGATGACAAAAATAAAAGAGAACGACAGGTGGAATAATGACAATTAGAAAGTAGCGAAAACAGCATCGACAAGTTTCTAAATTGGACAATCTCCAATTAATTCCTCCTCCCCATACCCCTCCTCTCCCACACGGTGTACGGGTGTATGCCCAGTACTTCCTCACAAAACAACTGGAGTCAACTTTCATCCACCAATGGCGTCCCAAATCCACTTCCTCGACATCAAAGGGAAACCTCTCCTCTCAAGAGATTATAAGGGAGATATTCCGCCCAATGCCATCGAGGCATTTCCACTTCTTCTCTTGGAATTGGAGAGCCTGGAAGACGACGCATTGTATAGACCATACATCAACAGCAATGGAATCAATTATATCTACATCAACCACAACAACTTATATGTGTGTGCATTGACTCGAAAAAATGAAAACGTCATGGCCATTGTGGTGTTTCTCTCCAAGTTGGTAGAGGTGCTCACCCAATACTTCAAGAGCTTGGAGGAGGAATCGATCAGAGACAATTTTGTCATCACCTACGAGTTATTAGACGAGATGATGGACTTTGGCGTCCCGCAGACAACAGATACAAAGATATTGAAGGAGTATATCACCCAGGACTACTACAAATTGATCAGAAATACCCCATCTCGACTTGTGCAGCCTCCTAATGCTGTCACCAACGCAGTCAGTTGGAGAAAAGAGGGAATAATGTATAAAAAGAACGAGGCATTCTTGGATGTGGTGGAGTCTGTCAACATGTTGATCAACGCCAACGGACAGGTTTTGAACAGCGAGATCTTGGGTGAGATCAAGATGAAGTCCAAGTTGAGCGGAATGCCAGATCTCCGGTTGGGCCTCAACGACAAAGGAATCTTCACCAGTAATATTGACGACGATACTGCTTCCGAATCTGCCCCCGGATCGAAAAAACTAGAGATGGAGGATATCAAGTTCCATCAATGCGTACGGTTGTCCAAGTTTGAGAATGAGCGGATCATTACGTTCATTCCACCCGACGGCGAGTTCACAGTGATGTCTTACCGGTTGCTGTCTGCGCAGTTTTTGATGAAGCCTCTTATTTTGGTTAATTGCAAGACTGTGGTGCACAAGCATTCTCGAGTTGAGATATTGTGTTCTGTGCGTGCTCAGATCAAGAAGAAGTCAACGGCCAACAATGTGGAGATCATTATTCCTATCCCAGACGATGCAGATACCCCGAAGTTCACGCAAGAGTACGGAAGTGTCAAGTGGATTCCCGAGAAATCATGCTTGGTTTGGAAGTTGAAGACATTCCAGGGAGGCAAGCAGTTTCACATGAGGGCCGAGTTGGGGTTGCCTGCGGTTATTGATGGCGAGGACATGGTTCTGAAGAAGCCAATCAAAGTCAACTTCTCCATTCCATACTTCACCACCTCAGGCATCCAGGTTCGTTACTTGAGAATCAACGAGCCCAAACTACAATACCAGTCATACCCATGGGTACGTTACATCACCCAATCTGGAGACGACTACACGGTTAGGATAAAGTAGAGAGGCAGTTTCCGAAATAGGAGTTTTCCTGACATGCATTAATATACCCTTACCTCTTTGGTTCTACTAATTTGTAGAGTAAGTTTACCACATTCTCTTTGTTTTTAAGCACCTTGTCGGCGTCCATACTGATAGTCTCATCGATACAGAAGAAGGGTACTCTGAGCTGGCGCAACATTGCTTGTGATTCAATGGATAGTTCTCGTTGTCTGTCGGAAACCTTCTGAACCAAGGCCTCAATTGCCATGTTCCTGGTTTTCTCCCTCTTTGCTTCGTTGGATGCGTTGGCTGCCTTCAATTTGGCCAATCCATTCATCGTTGGAGCTTTCAGATCATATTCCCGAAGGATCATTGCGTGCTCATTGGCCATTTCATCTTGAAATTGGATGTGCTTCGCTATTATGGCTCTCACTTGGTCCACGTTTTCTGGAACTTTGACAAATCGCTTCGCCAAATAGTATTCTGCCTCATAGTCATCCTCGATAAGTGTCGGATCCAGCTGCTCGCCTGCACCATTTAGTAGTTCGTGTATTTTATTGTTGTAGTAATCTCGTTTCTGAATAAGCTCGATCAAGTGCCTTTCTTGATGTCGTTTGTTCAAATTGGCAACAATGCGAGTTTCATTCCTGGGAGTGAGTCTTTTAAGCAGCTTGGATTGCGAAGTTAGCTGGTAATTATGGATTGTTCGATGTACTGCCGAGCTGATGTCCTTCATTGTGGAGCAGATAGAAGAGACAGTCGCACTATGATTTGGCATGGTTCCAGTGCAGAATACTGGATGCGAAAATCAATTGAGAAGATAACTCGCTAATGTATTAGGGAGTACACATTTGAATGTATACCTGAATGTATGTCTGTATATCTGAATGTTTATCTGTATATATCTATGCTGGCTTCTACCATATCACTAGACTGTGATTAGCTTTTCTTAACTCCATTCATTCCAGTATCTTCACAATTTCATCTCTGCCTTACAATGTCTGAGAATATGCCGTGCCTCTCTCGCTCCCGAGAACCAGGCTCCATGGGCACATCCATTAGAAGCTCCATCAATCGTTTCGGCGCCCGCAAAGCGCACCCGCTCAGTCAATCCTCCAGCAAAGGTGTTGCAGATCACCGAATTATCTACACTTCCACATCTGGAAGCAGAGTAAGAGCCCCGGGTGTACTCGTCAGCGTTCCACGGAGTGTTGTAAACCTTAAAAGGCTTGATAACGGGCGCAGAGGCGATCTGGGAAATTGCAGGCTCCAATAGGTTCCAGATAGCTTCTGGAGTCAATTGCTCCACGCGAAGAGAAACCGGCTCTTGCGTCAAGCACACTAACGATGGAGTTCCTGTGAGCGCATAGTAGTTGACGATTAGCGTGGGGTGCAGCCACGGTCTAGGTTGGTCGGAATCGACCTCGTCCGCCAACACATAGAATCTTTCTACGTCGATTGGCCAGAAGCATTGGCCAAACTCAAACACCACTTTCCCCAAGGAGCCAAAGCTGCAGCTGGGCCACAAGTCGGTGAATCGTGGAGGCAATTGCGGTGTCCATGACAAGTGGCATTTATCTGTTGGATCAGTCAACCTCAAAAGACTCAATGGAATAGTGCATACCAAGTAATCTGCCGTGTACACTTCTCCAGAGGAAGTGGTGACGGAGACTGAGTTGGGGTTCGAGTACTCGATGTGCTTGACGTGGGTGTTGAGCTTGATCTGTTGTTCCTGGTACCAACGAGGCAATTCTCTCAACTCATTGTTAAACACATTGACAAAACCATTGGTCACGAATGCATTTCGGCCGTAGTGGCCAGATTGGTAGTTGGCCTGTTTTGCAGAAACCTCTTCCCACGAGACTCCATCCCACAATTCCGACCACAACCGAACAACCTGGTGGGCATACTTCTTCTCGTCGTCTGTCAAATGCTTACCATATTTGGCGAAATACTCTTGATAGAGTTCCCGGAGAGTCATGTCTTTCTTATCAGGATTTTCTTCATAAATAAGATTGGCATAGGCGCCAATTTCACCCACAATGCTGGCGAACTTCCACTGGGGAATATCTCGACATTCTTTCGACACATACACATGTTTCCTGTCGTCGAAATAGTAGTTGATGTTGCCCAATTCCTGAGCCTTATCGAAAAGGGGATTCTTCAATGCATCATGGAACCATGAGGCGCCGAAATCGTACTTTACGTTGGCGTTTTTCGTCGAAGTATGAGATACCAACCGGCCTCCAACCCGATCTCTAGCTTCAAGTATGATGGTGTCATGCACTCCAGCCTGATAAAGATCAATGGCGGTCTTAACGCCGGCCATGCCTGCGCCGATAATGATGACTTTTTCGTGCTTCATTATGTGGTAATTTTGAAAGACTAAATTTGATTTTGGAAACCAGACTACTATAATACTGCCAGAAACTATCGGAGATTGGCTTCCAACGATGCTCACGCGAAGGGCTAAATGCGGAAAGTGGATGCGTGTACGAGGTTACATATCGAACGGTGATGGTGCAGGCGAAGTGGCAGACTGATTTAGAGTGATTTCTTAACCAATTCAGGTTATCTACAACATACGGACAAGTAGAAATGAATGGTATTAAATGCAAATATGGGTCATGAAGGCATTCATGTCAATGACTCATGGAGCCCGACAAGCTCGCTCAAAAGCCCAAAGTACTCTTGGCAATATGTTGCAAGAATCCACCAGAGTCGAAATGTCGAGTGCAACGACCCTGTCCCTCTCTGGTTCAGATTCTTCTCGTAAATTGATCTGAGCACCTGGTTCGAGATGTAGGTAACCATGTCCTTGATCACCACTATTGGGTAGTGTTCAGCCATTGCGTCGGTGAGGACAACAGAGTGGACTAGATTCACCAAATGCCTCGACATGGTCATACTATATTCCAGAGGAGAGATTAGAGCAGCATCTCGGTTCTTAATGGAAGTGTCATCGAGGAATCCGGTTAGTGATTCATGAAAACTCCTCAGGATTGAATTGGCATCTCGTTGAACATTCTCAATGACTCGTTCGCTAGACATGTGGCTACCATCTTCGTCTTGAAGAGGCTGGTAAGAGTTTAGCGTTCTTAGCATTCCCTGAGTGATTAATTCTCGGATTCGAGAAAGGGGCGACTCGTCTTCTATGTAGCTGTCTTCAGATGTGAGAGACAACCTGTCCAAGTCACCTCGCATGTCCTTGAGCAATGTAAAATCGAGAGTTGTCAGACATAGAGAATCAAGCAGTTCGGTGATATGGACCATGCGTTTGCTAACCGCAACAAACGCATTGATATCTGAGGCTTCGATCAAGAAAGTGTCGGCAAACCTAGGTCCGAGCTGTTTTCCCAACTGTTGGAGATTCTTTTTCATCAGAGACAGACCATTATCCTTCATTGGATCATGTATGAGAATTGCTGGTAAGAGTTCAATGGCTACCGCCAAGAAAAGGTGGAGATGTTCTTTGTCTTCTCTGAATGAAGACGATAGGATCATATCTGTCTTTGCTGCAAGCTCATTAAAAAGCCAATTTTCGTCTGAGGCCATTTTATCTTCGTCGAGCAAAACGTTGCGGATGACCAGCAAGTCAATATTAAATTCTCGTAGTATCATGAGAGAGTGGTGTCTTGCTGAACCAAACCAACTGGTATGCAGATCGATATTATCAGGTTCTGACACCAAAGATAAGGGCGAAAGCCCATGAAGAGGAAATTTGGTTTGACTATGAATAAATGTCACCAGAGGGCGAACGCGGGATTCGTTTGCCAGCATTGGTGGCAAGTTAGGACTGCCCGTGCCTTGAGTGCGAGGAATTCTGCGGCTGATCAGAGACAGCTGACGAGAATTCTTTCTCCGGTGATTATCTAACAGTTTCTTTCTGTTCACAAAACCATCAGCAAGCTTTTCCAAATCCTCTTCGCACAAGTCAAGTATTTCTTTGTCCACGATATTTGGATTCCATTTTATTCCCAAATAATTGTACTTAGATTCACCTCTGCGACCCAATCGTTTCGAGAGTACATTAGGGTATACCAACTTGATTAACTTCCCAAGTTTAGATTGCCCCAAGATTAAATTTTGCTGCATGCTGTTGTTATTAGACTCGGTGGGATACTTCAACATGAGCATTTGGCACAAGATGTAATACACCTTGTAAATGGAAAGACGGGGAAGTGTTGGGAGATCCAGCGATGATGAACCAGCATTTACTTCAACAAGAGAGTCAAAGAGAATCTTCATGGCCAAAAATGAGCGTAGAAGTTCGCGGAAGTTCATGCTTGCTAGCTTGTTTCTACTCATGTCGAGAGTTGGAATGTGGGCGAAGAGTGTTTGAGGATCTCGAAACACTCCAAGGATCAATTGAAGTATCTCCATGGACTCAGAAGTTGGAACGGCATTTGACTTATCAATTTTTGCCAGTGTATCATTCTTCAAGACGCTAGATGTATGTTCATTACCATAAAGCATGTTGTAGAACTCATCCAAAGGTGGAGTGATGATTAGCTCTTTTAAGACACTGAGCAAGTAGGAATTAAGGTTGAAGGCATCAACGTTGACAATATTTCGGAGCAACCTCATGCGGGTCGAGTTGTCTTCAAAATGAGGTGGTTTCTCGTGGCCGTAAAGAGGAGCTGTTCGTGTGGTCTCATGAAGGCTCAGAACATGTTGAACTTGTGAATGGCGGCCAGGTGGAGCGGAGGACATGCGTCCCGGGTGAATATAAGGCAGCCTGCTAGATTCCAGAAAATTGGTAGCCGGGAAATGAGTTTGCGTCGGTATCTGGCGGTTTGTAGGCGCTTCGTAATGTGACTCGCTCAATGAGAACATGTCAAAGTGGGAGGAAATAGAGATGTTCTTGTTGTGACCCGACATTTGTGGAGCCGAGGCCCACGTTGAAGGCTGTGGACGAGTAAGCTGCTGCGATGCATAGTCTGGTTGTACCATAAACTGTGCTCCCAGGGAAGAGAGATCTTGTTCGAAGTTGCCAGAATAGGAAAAGTCCAGAGGAACATTGAAATATGTGAATGGTTCTTGGCCAGTAACCCCATGTTGGGGCAAACTAGCAGTGTGATGACCCTGGTAGCCTGGAACAGCATCAGAGGAGTCAGATTCCTGAGTGGGGATCGAATAGTTTCCATGGGATTGGGAGGTATGAGCCAGTATGTTAGCAGGAAAACGACCCAAGCCTCGTAGCAGCTGCAGGGGATATCTCGAGTGGGGCGCGTGGGACAACTGGCTGTCGTCTTGGGAGTGGTATTGGCTGTTGTCTTCGAGGTGGAACTGAGGTGGATTTGCTGATGATTTCTGTCGCTTGTGTCTGTTGTTATTGGACATGTCAAAGTGGATGGAGCAGGCGAATGAATTCAGGGGAGGCGGGGCATTGCGGGGCGGGACCAATGGATCAAGTCTGGCGACGGAAGCCGCTGTAGGGCAAATGTAAACTGAAGGCTATTAGTCCCCTATAACAGTGGGCCGTGGAGGCAGGATGGCGAGGAGGGTGTAGGAAACAAGCAGAATTCCAAAAAATAGCAAAATGGTTGGCAGAAGTGGAACAGGCGTCGATGCGACAAGTATACAACCAACTGGTGGCCAACGTGATAGAGGCTTGTCTATCTTGGAGGATAGGTAACTCCAGCAGATGGTTAGCATTGACTCCGTCCTGCACCGCAATCGAACGCGGACAAGAAGTGATCCAGGGGCACGAGTTGAGAACAATAAGGGGACATCGCCAAGGGCGGAAATAGGGGCGCTGTTGATTAAGAGAGAATAATCTCAATTTATAGGATACTCTGTTAATTCATCAGGGGTTTTGCGGATTTGGACTTCGCAGTAGTGGCCATGACAGCAATGGACATCACGGCAACACTGCATGAGACTCCTGCTAGACTGGGCAGGGCTCGCACTGTGTGCATAGGGCCAGGTTGACGATCGTAGTGGCAGGAGGGGGGGTTACCGAGGCCCTCCGATGGGGGTCGAATGTGATGGGCGGAGGGTGAAGATGAGAGAGACAATATTGAGAGACTTAAATGGCCAAGAATGGATAATAGAGTTTGGGCACGTGCCGCCACGATTTTGTCCTGGAACCATCCGCCGCCTGGGGCTGAGTCTTGATTGGAGTCTTTGGCACCCCCGTCTTTGTTGCATCATTTCTACGAGACTGACGTTGGGCGTTGGCCCTTACTGTTTTCACTGCAAGAGCACTAACCATGCAAACACTATTTATATTCCTGCGACATTGGCGGCAAACAAGCCGAGGTGAACAGTTGTTGCCTCAATGGGGAAAAGTAATGAGGGCATAATTTGGAGTGGGTGAATTATATGGTGCTTCAAGGATTGTGCCAAGAGAAGATCAAAGAAAAATATCTAATGCAAAAGATTGAGGGCCGAAGAATGCTCGGGAGAATCGAAGTGGTGCCTTGAAGGTGGGGAACTCAAACTGGAAGAAAGAATGCAATCCCAATTTGTCACGGTGGCTCTTTTCTATTTTGGCGCTTGCTCGCGGTGTCAATTTGAGGTGGATACCCATCGTTCATGCTTTGCGAGGCGCGCCACTGGCGTTATGCATTATAGAGTTGCTACATGCTGCAGGGACCTTTCGATTGTTGAATCTTGCTGCAGGCCGCACTAAGCCCCAATAGCACCAATGTCTCACCGAGAAAAGATCCGTGTTATTCTCGAGAGCAGGAACATCAGGTATTTTTCCTTTTTTTCCTTCTTCACCATTTTCTTGCGGCTAGGTGGCCCCACTTTGTCCCGCTCTCGTAAACCGGCCAGCCATCCAGGTGTACCACCAATTTACGATTCTTCGTTTGACACGCAGGCTGCTTCCCCTCTGGAACTTTCCCAGCGGTGGTCTCTCTCTAGAAGAAATTGATGAAGTGCCAGAGTATAAACCACTGCCTAGCTCTTTTTCAGGTCCTAAGCCTTTTTCATCATCTTCCTCCTCGTTATATGCTCAATCTCTAGATTCATCTGATCACAGCCATATGGTGCGGGTTGGAATTGCTCTCAACAGTTTGGGCGGGGAAACATGTGGGACTCACGCTAAGTGAGTTAATAGTCATATAGGATGGAGAGAGAATGGAAGGTGAGAGCTTGTTGCCGATGAAGTTAAGTATGACCACATCCAGAAATAATGGTGAAAATGGAGAGTGGATGGGAATCGTCGAAAAGACATTTGATAGGACAAGGCAGCCTTAAAAGAGAGTGATTCAGTTTACAGATATAGTTGTAAAGCTGGAAAGGATGATATTTCCTGGAAACTGGAACATGAATTGATCGATGTCAGCATCGAGAATTCGGTAACGAAAGTTGGATTTTGGCACTAGCTGAGCTCCTACATTAGCATTCAACCATCGTTTTATCATACAAACGCTACTCAATATATTACATCAGTCATCCTCATCGAACTTTGGAGCCAAGTAGAATCTCAAGTATCCTCCAGCATCCAACTTGTACTCAAACAATGCAGGCGTCTTGTCAGCCAACTTGATAGTGATGGTGCCAGACAAGGCAGTGGCCTTGATGATGTCGTTCAAGTATTTCAAGCCAAATGTCAAGTCTACTGGGTTCTCCAAGTTGACAGTCACAGACTCCTCAGGGTGGTCCATGTCCGTGTATGGCTTCAACACAACCGAACCGGTACCAGACTCACCCTCGGCACTGAATTTCACCGAGTCCTTGGTCACGGTAATGTTGAGCGACTCACTGAGGTTCTTCAAGTCTCTAACAATCTTGGAAAACTCAGTGCTAGGCATGTTGATGACAGAGTCGTATTGCATGTCATCGATTCTCAAGAACTCAGAGTCAATGTCCATCAACTTCAACGAGTACTCCGACACTCTCTCCTTCTTTTTGTCCTCGAAGATGGTCATGACGTTGTCTGGCGAGTCCTCGGCCAACAACGTCAAGTAGTCCTCGTTATTACCACACTTGATGATCTTGGAGAAAGAGTCCAAGTCAATTCCCAATGTGATATCACGGTCGCATCTGTACTCAGAAAACGCCGACAGACCGACGAGCAACGACACTAAGAGAACTCTGGAGTCATCCACGGCTTGCACGGTGATGCCATGTTCTGTACAGTTGAAATTGCACAATTTGACGCAATCCTTGATGGAGTCAACAATTTTCTTGAGAAGGCTGGCTTCGTCGAATTTACCTTCAAGCATGATTTGGGGAAGAGGTGAAGAAGAAGTGAAGGGCGCGTTGCCACTTCGCGTCTTGAGTGGGCGACGTGGAGGAGTGTGTGTAGAGTCACGGGAGATCTGACACGTGCAAGGAATCCCAAGTGAATTCATCGGTTCTTGGTGTAGGATGGTGGGATGGTGTGCAGGTATTAGGCTTGGGTCTCGCAACAAAGTAGTCCACAAGATAGTGAGCTATTCAATATTTCAGATAATGACGTTTTAGATAATCAAGATTTGAAATCTTAGAAACGCCAAACTTGGCAGATTCAGATATTCAGCTCGAATATTCATCTTCGGCTCCACTTTTCATGGCTCCGCTCTCTCAATTCCCAGTCCCACTGCTCCTCTCTCCTCCCTAATTCTTCTTCTCATTCATCTCCTTGCCCCATTTGTATAAATCGCTCTTGTACCGATCGACCTTGACTATTCCATTTCTAAGAGTCGTAAGGTTCTTGATGTACTCATATTGTCGCTGGATACTCACTTGCAAGTAGCTGATGAGGTCCTGCTGCAAAGACTCAAGCTCGTCGCCGTTCTCTTCTGCCTCCTCCATCTGCTTCTGCTGTGAAGCCTCGTACCTGGCTAGAGTCTCAGGAAGTGCAAAGAATGGATCGGTAACTTGCACCGGACCGTCAGGAGCAGCAGTGGACAATCTGGTGATTCTCTTATTGTCGTTTGCATCGGTGCTGCCCGCAGTTTCAGGCTCAGTCTTGGCGCTCTCCTTCTCTGCCTCGTCGGCTTCCTGATTCTTTTTCTGCTCAGCTGTGATTGTTTCGTCAAGCCCATGGTCGTACATTGGAAGTCCCATGTTCTCTTCAAGTAAGTAGAACCAGTCCTCACCGTCCAACACCTGCAAGAGCTTGTTGAGGTGGTTGAGTGTTCTCTGCTCAACCTCGATCAAGTCTATAAGCTCCAGTGCTAATGTCTGGAGACATGTCAGTTTGTAAGTCTTGGAGATTGCTGGATGGGTTACCAACTGGGACGGATGGGCCAACGGCGCGAGGATTTCGCTCAAGCGCAACTTCTTTAACGGGCTGCCGTTGTCGTCGTCGTCATCTACATCCTCTCCGTGGTCTTCATCTTCTTCTTCATCATTTTCACTCTCATCTGAGCTGAACACCAGCTCGTCCGTTTTGCCGTTCTGGCCCAGGTAGAAGTCCAGCCACCGGCGCTTGTTGCGATAGTTTGTGCGCTCAATGACGTCGTTGGTAAGCACAAGATGGTTGGATCCGCCATATTCCACCACTTTAGGAACAAGAGCATGGGAAGGTTCACCCACTGGAGGGAGTTTCTTGCCTCGATTGGATGTGGGTAACGAAGGAGCGGGCTCTGCTTGCTGCTGGGCACGTGTGAGGATGGCCAGCTTGAATTTGGAAATAATGTGGAGAGACCTACTATCTAGCATGGTTGATTTTGAATGTAGTAAGATGAAGTTTGGTAGTTGGGTGAGAATGTACAGGAGAGGACGGGACGGAGTGGGAGATGGGTGGAAATACTTGCAAGATTGTAAGAGCAGGTGAAAATATTGGTGGATGCTGATATTGTATTGGATTTTTTTTGTGGTAGGTGATTATCTTTATTCTGTTTTTCCCGAAACGAGATCGGTATCCCGGATGTGTGGGATATGTAGGTGAGAGACAGTACTAATGTAAGAATATATGCTAAGGAGAACAGAAAAAACAAAAGTCAAACGACAAATAGGCAAATCACCAGACAGCGACAGCAGTGAAGGTCGCCAATTTTTACGTATCATCCGGAAAAGAACCCAGAACCCTTCACATTCACTCTATATACATCCACTACAACTCGATGGCTCCGACACCGTTGACAACTCCCACATCAACAGCATTGGCCAATTTCTGCGGCAAAAACGCCACTCTCACCGCCAGCTTGTCCAGAATAGGAAGAATCAACCGAAACGCATCTTGGGTGTTCAAATAGTACCGATGCATTCTCTTCGTTCTCATGAACCCAAGCAGCTCGTACAAGTGTAAAGCGGCCCCATTGGTCACCTCTGTTTCAAGCATAATCTCGTCTGCATGTCCCCATTCGATCATTTTACTGATGCTCAATCTGACGAGCTTCTTGGCCAAACCGTTCCCTCGGAACTTTGGGTCGATCACCAACATCCCTATATATCCTCGCATCCTGACGTCTCTGTGGAGCTCAACCTTGGTGATTATCACCCCGATGATTTTCTCCGAGCCTTCTTCCCTTATAAGAAAGCAATATTGTGGCCATTGGTGGAAGAAGTACCTGTAGACGTAGATGGAGTATGGTTCGGAGAGATTGGAGGCGATGAGCGACAGAATCTCGGCGAATTGCGTTTGCGAAGATGGGTCGAAGGAGTGGAAATGGAATCCGGCCTCGGTTATGTCTATTTTATGCATGGAATTGACTGTGAATATATTGGTGGTGATGTGCGCGATGTGTGAAGAACATTATAGAGAAGGCAGGTAGTGGAGATTTAGAAAAGGAAGGTAATGGAGAATGACAACGTAAGATGAATATCTGGAGGTAAACTCCCACTTTGTTAGACCTTCTTCATTTTGGATACTATTACGCAGTCATACTCTTGATTATGATTACTGTTCCAATTCCCAGCTAGTCTTCACAGTTAGCCTCTCTCTATAAACTCCAACCTTCTATCTACATCTATAAACACATTTACCCCTGATTCTACTCCTTATCACCTTGCGTCACCCGCATCTTCTCTCCAGAGTTAACCAACGCTAGCGACAGCAAAAACCCCCCGAAAAGAACTCCTGCCGAAATGGTGCATGTCCAGCCAACTCCAATGGAATTAATCTGCTTCAACACCGTGGCAGTGGCCACCGCCCCAGACAAAAACCGAATCATATAGTTGCTGGCGATAGCATCGCCCTTCAAGAGCGGCATAGAGTCCACACAGTAAGTGTTCAAGCTTGGAAAGCAGATGGTTTGGGCAAATCCATTGAGAAACATCATGATGGCAGGAACTGGAATTCCACCCTTCTTAGTTTTCAAGCACCATCCGTAAACTAAGATAGTAGCAGGAAGAATGAGGCCGTGTGCCCACAATTCCGACCGCAATCTGTCTTCTGATACTCGGCGTCCCTTCTTGTTGATGTACTTTCTCACGTAGCGATCAGCCCAACGGCCACCAAAGTAGGACCCGACAAGGTACCCCATTCCCGGACACAAGTAGAACAATCCGGCGTACACAGGCTTTTCCAAGTTGAACCGAGGATTCATCACATACCGTATAGGCGTAAGTAGCACGTACATGTTATAGTGGAGGGACACACTCATTAAGCCTGCGAGAAGTAGATTTTTATACCTCAATGCCAAAATGACTCGAAAAGGATTGAAGGGAATCACTACAAGTCGTTTCCCTGATTTCGTCCGCATCTCCTTGTATCTGGAGGTAGTGCTAGTCTCCTTCAACAAGAGAATTACTAGAGCCAACACGAACCCACCGCAACCGGACAAAAAATAGAAAATCACTCGCCACGACGCATAGGTGACAATGACTCCTCCAATGCATGGACCAAACGCCGGTCCCACCTGTGTTCCAAGGAGTAGCCACCCCATGGCAGAGCCTCTTTGGTGAGGAGGGTAGATATCACCCACAACCGAGCCAGCGGTGGAGAAGAAGGCAGTTCCAAAAAGAGCAGAAAGAGAGCGGAACACGTAGAACATGGCCAAGTTCTGCGCTAGTCCAGTAAGAAGCGACGATATCGTGAAAAGCAGCAAGCACAAGAGAAAGACAATTTTGCGGCCATAGTTGTCTCCACAGGGCCCCATGATGCAAGGCGATACCGCCAGCACAACCAAGTAGACGGCATTGGAGACGTTAATGACGGTTCCATTGGTATGAAACTCATCTGATATCTCGGAAACAGCAGGAAGAAAGGCCAAAGAGCTTAGAGGAGATAAGAGACATGAGAGCGATGCTACCATGACAAACGAGCGTTTTCGAGCAGCTGAGAAACGATCATAATTGGCATCTGAGATGGTATTACTACTAGACTCATTTACAGTCTCCTCTTTGAATTTCTTCGACACCTTGGCATCCAGCATCTTTTCGGAGGGTAAATTCGAAAAGTGTGGATGAGTAGGTATGATTCATTGGCCAAAGATGCAGGCAGATAAGCAGAGGCGGGGATGTCTAGGATGAAGGATGGGTAGAACATTAGTGGGAGGGGGTTATTATTGAAGTTTGGTAGATTGTTGATTATGATTGTAACTGTAGTTGTAGTTTGTAAATTGGCAGCTTGACTGGTTAGATGAGGCTAGAGGATGCCGAGAAGCGTAGACTGATAAATGAATGAGAGTGCAGGTCTTTTTTGCAAATTTTTTGGACAATGTTGCAAGACTACTTTATAGAACTCAAGAATATACCTTTTGCCCGAGTTCTTGGCACATAACAAACAACAACAGTTTTCATCTTGGACAACCCATTGTCGTTCTGGTGAGGTGCAAAAGTGCGACATTCTGACGTAGATTGACGCAGTCTTGACGTAGCATTGCATTTGGGAACTTGACCACAAGGAAAAAAAGAAAAAACCGTGCCTGGCAGCATTGATATCCACCAGACTTTTCGACCCAGCCGCTAATTCGATGTACATTGAAAGATTCTGACTACTGTCCATCCGCAGCGAACGATAATCTCGTCTTTTCTACTAACTTGTACAAGTATAGGATACTCTCGCTCTTAATATTCTGCCCTATCACCATTCTCCCTTTGCGTAACATCAGCCGCACCCTCCAACAGTTTATCAAATCGTCAACGTATCTCCATTAGTCACCTGGTCATCAGATTCACTTTGATATCTAAATCCACTCGTAGTATTCCGGGGTGCCACTTATCCATACCGGCCAACTACGGAATATCCGAAACGTGGGGAGAAATTCCCGGGGTACTTGCCCTCTCTAGAAAGAACTCCGAACTCCAACCTCCAATGACCTGTTCAATGATTCTCTTCGGTGTTCCGCCTAAATAATTGCTCTCCTATTCCTAACTACTCTCCTAGAATACTGCATTGAGTCTATCATCAAATGTTTCCCCGAGCCATATGTTCCATGCGCTCGTCCGGTCAGACACTCGAGCCCTCGGTTATGGGCAGATGGTGCACCACTAATGAGCCCACCCAGATATTTGAACTATCACTCACTTTCACTATCTCCCACCTAAAACAACTCCACTTTTTCTCCCAGAATCAGTCCATAACTACCTACGCGCATATCACAACTTCTCCATGGATCACCCGGTCCTGCACGTGATGTCATGGCCAAAGCAACCAATAGTCGCTTATAAGTAAACACTTGATATGCGGATACAGGTCACGGTCGGATGGGGTAGACGATTGATGGCAAAAGTTTTTGAGTTATTAGTGAGGTTCCAAAGAATCTAAAAGTTCCAGAACATCCTCAGAAAATGCTCGTAACCCGGCCAACTGTATCCTGTTCGCTCTATTCACTTCCAATTTTTCTTTCCTGCATTGGCTAGGTTTGAACCAACAATCGACTAGCTATTACCATCTTGGCCATAAAATCTCCGACACTCTGTCCTGCAGAAAACAGAATGTCACCATATCCAACTACCCTTCGAATTTCCACCACCAGCGGCGAAGAATGGGCCAAACTCGCACCTCCATTACTCCTCCACTCTGATATCACAGAGTTATCTTAAAACCCTCGAAATCGCCCCTACTCCCCAAGATTCCTTGCCCTTCTCCACCAATTCCTCTCCTCATGTCGCATGTCGCATGTCGCACCGTCACCTGAGTCCCGGAGCGGAGTGCTCCCCCATATAAATACGCCCATTTCCACCACCTCTTCTCACTTTCCTCACTACATTCCATATCCAAATTAACATCACAATGGCTGAAGTTTTGAAGAAATCCGGTGTCATCTACGGCGATGACGTTAAAAACTTGTTCCTCTACGCCCAGGAGAAGGGTTTCGCTATCCCAGCTATCAACGTTACTTCTTCCTCCACCGTCGTGTCTGCTTTGGAGGCTGCTAGAGACAACCAATCTCCAATTGTGTTGCAGACCTCCCAGGGTGGTGCTGCATACTTTGCCGGAAAGGGTGTTTCCAACGCCGACCAGAACGCTTCCATCAGAGGTTCTATTGCTGCTGCTCACTACATCAGATCGATTGCTCCAGCCTACGGTATTCCAGTTATCTTGCACACCGACCACTGTGCCAAGAAGTTGTTGCCATGGTTCGATGGCATGTTGAAGGCCGACGAGGAGTTCTTTGCTGCCAACGGCACCCCATTGTTCTCTTCCCACATGTTGGACTTGTCTGAGGAGTCCGACGACGAGAACATCGCCACCTGTGTCAAGTACTTCACCAGAATGGCCAAGATGGGCCAGTGGCTCGAGATGGAGATCGGTATCACCGGTGGTGAGGAGGACGGTGTCAACAACGAGCACGTTGACAAGGAGTCCTTGTACACCAAGCCAGAGACTGTTTTCGCTGTCTACAAGGCTTTGGCTCCAATCTCTCCAAACTTCTCCATTGCTGCCGCTTTCGGTAACGTGCACGGTGTGTACAAGCCAGGTAACGTTGTGTTGAGACCAGAGATCTTGGGTGAGCACCAGGAGTACGCCAAGAAGCAGACTTCTTCTACCCTGAACCACCCATTGTTCTTGGTCTTCCACGGTGGCTCCGGTTCCACCCAGGAGGAGTTTGACACCGCCATCAAGAACGGTGTTGTCAAGGTCAACTTGGACACTGACTGTCAGTACGCTTACCTTACCGGTATCCGTGACTACGTCTTGAACAAGAAGGACTATATCATGTCGCAGGTTGGTAACCCAGACGGTGAGGACAAGCCAAACAAGAAGTACTTTGACCCAAGAGTGTGGGTTAGAGAGGGTGAGAAGACCATGAGCGCCAGAATTGCTGAGGCTTTGAACATCTTCCACGCCACGGGCCTGTTGGCTTAAATTAGATAGTCAATATATAATGTGCTAATGACACTGTATGCGTAGAATGTACGACCCTGAAGAAGAGTTTGAGGGTTACTTAGATTGAAATCTTGTTTGATTATATATACAAGCGTGCAGGCTACTGTGACTAGCAGAAGGTAGTACCTGTTATCATAATGTTCAGAAGTCAGGGGAAGTTTCTGGATTTTGCAATATTTCGCAAAACTGCTATTTCGACGTTTCTCACCCAAATATGAATGTAAATAGTCCAAGAATGTGTCATATCTGCATCACTAGAATTGCACTACAAATGGACGATGCGACTAAAAGGACGAATCGAGTACAATCCTTGTCTTATCTGCTCATTATCATTACCCATTCGTTTGCTTAGTTAGGCGGAAGCATCGATGCAACTTTCTGGTATTCAGGCATCGATTCTGGTCTCATGACATGCTGAACCTGCTGTCCAACTAAAGCATTGGCCTTGACATACTTAGCAACACATCTGTCCACACAGGAGGTTTCCCCAGTATTCAACTCGCTCTCTCCATATTCATGCGATATACATTTTTCCAGGCACCGTGCCAATAGTTTGTTGAAGGTAGATGCGACTACTGTGAACTGGACTTCGGCGAGCTTAACTTTCTCAGGGTTGACCTCCACGTAGCTGTACTGGCTTGCATTTCCGAGGAAATATGACATTCTGTGTATTCAAATGTTTTTGGGCGTTCGAATGTACTGGTAATGGCTCCCGAATGCTGGATTGAACATTCCTTTAGTCATTTTTTCTTCTTGGGCTGAACATCCGTACCTCCTCAGTAGAGGCTGTACTTTTTGCAACAACCAAATGATGCTGCTGTAATGCAGAGATCCTTTTCAGTGCTTTTCACATTACTTTTCTCTCCCATACCGAATAATCTATACATTTCTCAGCGCATTTGCGGTATTCCCATCTTCATCTTCATCTTAACGTCTTGACCCTCTTCTCACTCACGAACAATTAACCCATGCGCTTCCACATATACATGTCCGCTGAAACACCATTGTCCAGAACCCAATCGTACTGGGTGCATCAAAAACTAGCGGATCGGCCACCAACGACACCGACCGGCATCTTGTACATTTCCTCACTTTGTTGGAAGAATCATACCCTCTTCCCATAACTGACGCTCCTCCACTGGCTATTGTAGATGGGGTCGAGATAATCACCTTCCGTAGCGCATCCACTGATTCGGTTCGAGAGTACTGGAGACGTATCTGCGTCGATTTGAACGCCTCCTTGTGTTTTTCCTCTTGCGGTATCGTTCGGCTAGCTACGCCCACGTCAATCCAACTGGTATCGTAGAAGTATAAATCCGACAATTTCAATTCACGATTCATGCTGGCTGCGTGTCTTTCGATGATCATACTTGCCAAGTTAATAATACTATCCGGCACCACGCCATGGCAAAAAAGCTGTTGCTCCAACTTGAGAGCGATAGTGCTGTGCAGCTGAGCTGCTGCAGCCATCTCTTTGCTCGCTAAGATTTCTACCTCCCTTAAGAAACTTTCGAATGTGCTCAAGTTGAGTGGCAGAGTGTTGCATGCTCCAAAGAACCTATTCAATGCCTCCTTCATAGGTGTGAAGAGTTTGTTGCTTTCGCTGAGGTCTTTTTGTAGCTTCTTCAATATCTCGTGGGTTTTGCCAATGGATGAGAGGGCATACATGAGGAACAATCTAGGAACTTTACTCATGATAATTGGGAGCACCACCGAATTATGGATGTTGACCAACGAATCGTCAGATCTGGACCTTGTGAAAGCCAACTGAAGAAGCTCCTGGTTAAGGTACGCGATTAGATCAATGAGCCACTTGACATTACCCACCAACAGGATAATACACTCTGCACGGCCGATAGAGTCTTCCAAGCTGTCTTCCACCGGCTTCTTCTTTGAGATCTGACGGTAAATGCTTGACAAGGAAAACATGATACCAAAACTTGTAGATCTCAAATTCAATACTATCCATGCCAAATCACGAATGGCACGGTTCAGGGTGTGATGTTCACTCACAGCAAGCAGCAACGAAAGTAGCTTCTGCATTGGTGGGTTGGAGAGAAGTTTATCCACGGATTCCTTGCTGAATGAGTCCAATTGGAAGTTGATCGCTCTGTGTGATTCGATGATTATTTGTTCGCCAAGTTTGTTGCCCATATTGTTATCCCCAAGTCGTTTTATTTCCTCTCCAACCAAGACCATTATGTCGTCCGAGCTTGCATTTGAGTAGCACGAGTGGGCATGAGAATATGCGACTCCAATGGCAGTGAGGTGGGTATCTAGGAAATCATGCGGATGGCTCATGATCTTCAACTCAAGGGTTGACTTGACCCCAAACTCCTGGACGGCCATGCAAGTCATGTTGGGGGAGAGAGACATCATGAAAGGACCCAAAGATGCTGACTCCTTGACAATTGTAGGAAATCTGAATCCACAGTCGAGTATTGATTTCAATTGCTGTGGATATGAAAGGTCTTTCGTATCCATGTCTTCTTCCGTCACAGTAGTCTCGGTGGCATTTGTCACAGCCCAGTTGGATCTGTCCACAGCATCAATAGTGCCATCCTCGTACACAAAGAGAAGTAGCGAATCGGCCACGAAGGTATTGATTTGTTGTAACCGTTTGTCCACCGTCATCTTATCCTGAAATACAAGTGAATACATCTTTCCCTTTTCCATGGCAACATCTCCTCCCATATTGGCAAACACATCTTCCATGGAGTCGGCGCAGTCTATCAAATGGTAGCGATGGATAGCGGTGGAATGTGCGGCATCAGTAACCAAATCGTAACTTAGAAGAATCTCCAAGTCAGAGCCAATTTTGTAGTATGGCGATATCACATCTATCAGCATCAAGTTGCACACCTCTAACGATGACTTTGTCAGTTGGAATGATAATTCTCCGCTGGAGCGAGGCATGGGGGCCATCTGGTGAAGGAGCAGTGGGGTCATTCGTGGGTGATTCTGACTATCACTGGGTGTGTGATAATGTGGATCAGTTCTCTGTTTCAATGCCGATTCCACCAAGAACCCCCAGTCGACTACGATGGAATATGTGTAGATCATATCAGAGCCTGGTTCGTAAGCAACGACTATGATCTTGCGATCGGACGAAAAGCCGATAGATGCATGAGAAAAGTACGTCGAGCCCTCTGAACCATCAGCGGCTAGATTCACCGATGTCTTATGGTACTCGACCTTATGTTCGCCCTGGTAGTAGAGGTTAAGTATTCCGTTCTGTCTGAGCGCAACACACGCCTGTTTCGTTGCAATTGGATGAGCAAGTTTTGGCACCTGTTGCAGTTGTACCCCATAAGAGTAAGTACGACCGTCCAGATTCAAGTTTGCCGCCTTATTGACGATTTGTGGTTTTCCAATCCCAAGCCACTTGAACGCTACACATCTGCTGTGTGGAGGTCCTCCACTGGGCGCAATATCTCGAAAAATCATTTCTGTATGGTTATACGAAGTCAATTCGTACGAGGGTCCCTCCAGATCATCTGGGGTGGGTTTGCTGGTGCCATTTTGGCTACCGTTTGTGTTTCCATTAGAACTTCCATTCGCGTGACCATTTCCATTGGAAATTCCGTTGGTGGCACCATTGGGGGTTCCTTTAGTGGTTCCATTACCATCCAGAGTCTTGTTTTTGCTGCTGAGGAGCCCCACACCTGCCAAAAGTATGTAGAAGTTCCCATGCTCATCAAAAACGGCCAAGTCCGACAGCAAGTTGCTCCATTGCACCAAGCAGAGATCCGGCACGCCACTATCTTCCAGCGGCTTCACAGTCAATCCTTGTGGGCGTGCTAACTGCCATTCCTTGCCATCTACGTTCTCCAAGTAAGTCAAATATAAATTGAACCCCGAAGTTGCAGATGACATAGCATAGGTGACAAACCCATGTTTAGACCACGAGATGGCATTTTTCATTCCACTGCTGTGGTTATATTGCGGTAGAAATGAATCTGAAAGATATTCTTCTACCGCAGGCATTGTGTGGGGAATAAACTGAATGATTGAAATATGTGAACGAGGCTATCTTCTGACCTGTGCGCACTCCGACTCTGGAGCTAAGAAAGTTAGTGAAATCTGGTGGGGCACGGGGACGGATGGCTACGGGATTATTTATACTCTAAATGGTTCTGGTCAATGGTTTTAATATTTCGTTAATTTTCAATTTTTTTGGTACTTTGGCATTTTTGGTGTGGTGACGTATGACAATATAATTATAATGGGAATTCCGCAGCTGATCTAGAAGGGCTCTCTTATACCTTGGTCCTATTCAATTGATCAGCTTCGCCATTCTTTCATTTTGTCTTTTATTTTGTCAATACTCATTCTTCTAATACGCTCGACATTCCACATTCTCTCCAGCATTATATCTGACTAAGCAAATTAAAAATCACCTGGAACTGGGAACTGCGAAGCCCACTCCTTGACCTCTTCGTCCAATGCCTTGACCTCGGCACTCTCGTCAGCCAACTTCTTGAAGCTAGCCAATAACTCCTTGGCGACGGTACCCTGCTCCTGTGCCTTCAAAGCAATGGAAATGTCAACGGCTCTCTGGAAGTACTCGGCAACCTTCGCAAATTCCTCGGCACCGAATCCTCTGGTGGTCATGGCTGGAGTTCCAACTCTCAATCCACTTGGGAACAAAGCAGACTTGTCGCCTGGAACAGTGTTCTTGTTAGCAGCAATGTTGGCTCTCTCCAAGACAGCCTCCACACGAGCACCATCAATGTTCTTGGAACGCAAGTCCACAAGAATCAAGTGGGTGTCGGTTCCGTCAGAAACCAAGTCGAATCCCTTCAGCTTCAAGGCATCAGCAAATGCCTTGGCATTGTCAACAACCTCCTGTTGGTACTGCTTGTACTCTGGGTAGGTGCACTGCTTCAAAGCAACAGCCAAGGCAGAGATTGTGTGGTTGTGTGGACCACCCTGGTGAGCTGGGAACACAGAGAAGTTAATCTTTCTCTCCAAGTCGTAAGGGATCTCCTTACCCTTCTTGGTCACCTTTCTGATACCCTTTCTGAAGAAAATCATAGCACCACGAGGACCTCTCAACGACTTGTGGGTGGTGGTGGTGACAATGTCAGAGTATGGGAATGGAGACTCGGTGACACCAGCAGACACCAAACCAGAAATGTGGGCCATGTCCGACAAAAGGTATGCACCAACCTTGTCGGCGATAGCACGCATTCTCTTGTAGTCAATGACTCTGGAGTATGCGGAGGCACCGGCAACAATCACCTTTGGTCTGAACAAGAGGGCAGTCTGCTCCAAGGTGTCGTAGTCGATCAAGCCAGTTTCCTCATTCAAACGGTAGGGCATGGTCTGGAAGTACTTGGAAATGTAGGAGATCTTTGCCGTTGGAGTCTGGTAACCGTGGGACAAGTGACCACCGTGAGGCAAGTCCAAACCCATGATTCTGTCACCAACGTCCAAAATGGCAGAGTAGGCGTACAAGTTGGCAGGAGCTCCGGACAATGGCTGCACATTGACACCCCATTGCTCTGGATCCAAGTTGAAGGCCTCCAATGCTCTCTTTCTACAAAGAGATTCAGCCTTGTCAATGATCTCGTTACCACCGTAGTATCTCTCGCCCGGGTAACCCTCGGAGTACTTGTTCTGCATTTCGGAACCCAACAAGTCCATCACGGCCTTGGAGGTGAAGTTCTCTGAAGGAATCAAAGTGATGGAGTTTCTTTGTCTGTCCTTCTCCTCTTGCAAAATGGTAGCCATCTCTGGGTCAACCTCAGAGACTGGCTTGGAGATGAGGGCCTGGGCCTTGGCGGAGAGAGCGTAAGATCTCGAAAGCAGTGGGTTTGGCACGTACCTCAATGCACGAACAGAACGGGAGAGCATCTTTGGAAAATTGGTGTTGTGGAAGCTCTGGGCTGAGTGGAGTTGTTATATGGTTTTTTTCAGCCATCAGCTGCCCCCGGCGAGCCAGGATGACCGGGGGTGGGATTAACTATGTATCACGTGATTGTATCGTGTCTTCATGCAGTATCCGAGGGCATCCAGGAGGAGTCGACCCTCGGATAGTCGGAGTCATTTTGAGCGGAGTCAGCGGCCATGCGGTGTTATCTGGCATATCTCCACAAATACTGCTCTGGGGACATGAAGGAATCAGTCAGAATTGGTTTTCTGCAGCGGGTTTGGGTTTTTCGAAGTGCTGTACTTCTCGATGCTCTTCCATTAGTGGTTGTGACTCATAGACGAGCCTGCACTTTAATTGGTTGTCGTCCAATCCGAAAAGGTAGTATTTCCTGCCACATTTTGCACCAATGACGAGAAATAATCACGTGCACTTAGATCGGGCTCAGCAACAGGACCAGCAAGAACCACCACAGCAAACAATTCTGCCAGCCAATGGAAACCTGTCGCAGATGGGACAGTACATGTTTCCGTACAAGCAGGTAGGAAGTCAGTTCGGTTTCAGGGACCAGATGCTGCAATTCCACGGGCAGAATTTTTCCCAGGGTCAGCAAGGTACCCAGAGCCTGCTTCTGCTGCAACAGCAGCCACCGCAGCAGCCACAACAACAGCAGCAGTACGCTGGGATGCAGTCACCGATCACTCAGTACGGAAGCTACGATCTGGCCCACATACAACAGCAGCGAGTCAATTCGCTTCCCAATCCCACTTCGACGAATTCCTACTATGAACAAGAAGGTGGCAGTTTCCTTGGCCACCTGAACCTCGTTTCTGGTCAAACGGGTATGGGTCAATGTGATTCTGATCTCATCTAAATTGTTGTAGATTTGCGAAAATTTGTTGAATAGCCGGAACTCGCCAATCGAGTACAAGGCAAAGATATGCGAGGTCAACAAGTTCATAGCATAGGTGA
>JAJMJY010000054.1:0-36261 GCA_030569115.1 Sungouiella ezoensis
GGAGGTAACACCAACACGAATGCTGCGGGTGAAACGACTACTGGAGGCAATACCCACACGAATGCTGCGGGTGAAACCACCACTGGAGGTAACACCAACACGAACGCTGCCGGAGAAACCACCACTGGAGGTAACACCAACACGAATGGTGCTGGTGCAACTAGTACTGGAGGTAACACCAACACGAATGCTGCCGGAGAAACCACCACTGGAGGTAACACCAACACGAATGGTGCTGGTGCAACTAGTACTGGAGGTAACACCAACACGAATGCTGCCGGAGAAACCACCACTGGAGGTAACACCAACACGAATGCTGCGGGTGAAACGACTACTGGAGGCAATACCCACACGAATGCTGCGGGTGAAACAACCACTGGAGGTAACACCAACACGAATGCCGCAGGTGAAACCACCACTGGAGGTAATACCAACACGAACGCTGCCGGAGAAACCACCACTGGAGGTAACACCAACACGAATGCTGCGGGTGAAACGACTACTGGAGGCAATACCCACACGAATACCAATGCTGCCGGCAACATTAATACTGGAGGCAACACGAGTACTAATGGAGGTGGAAAGCCAACATCTTCCAGTTCGATGGCAACATCTACATCGGGCTCTGGTTCAGGTACTGGCTCCGGTTCAGGCACTGGTTCCGGATCTGGTTCAGGCACTGGTTCTGGTTCTGGTTCCGGATCTGGTTCAGGCACTGGTTCAGGCACTGGTTCCGGATCTGGTTCAGGTACTGGTTCTGGTTCTGGTTCAGGCACTGGTTCTGGTTCTGGTTCAGGCACTGGTTCCGGTTCAGGCACTGGTTCTGGTTCAGGCACTGGTTCTGGTTCTGGTTCAGGCACTGGTTCCGGTTCAGGCACTGGTTCCGGTTCAGGGACTGGTTCAGGCACTGGTTCCGGATCTGGTTCCGGTTCAGGCACTGGTTCTGATTCTGGTTCAGGTACTGGTTCAGGTACTGGTTCCGGATCTGGTTCAGGCACTGGTTCCGGATCTGGTTCAGGCACTGGTTCAGGCACTGGTTCCGGATCTGGTTCCGGTTCTGGTTCAGGTTCAGGTACTGGTTCCGGTTCAGGCGCTGGTTCAGGCGCTGGTTCCGGTTCTGGTTCAGGTACTGGTTCCGGTTCAGGCACTGGTTCCGGTTCGGGCACTGGTTCTGGTACTGGTTCAGGTACTGGTTCAGGTACTGGTTCCGGTTCAGACACTGGTTCAGGCGCTGGTTCAGAATCATCTCATTCGATTGACTTGACTGGTCTGGCCCCAAGTGTGAAGATCTCGACTTCGGTTGTTCTTGCATCTGTGGTTGCCTTGATGTTCGTATAAAGCAAATTATGATTCAGAAAGCATATTTCGACACTTTCCTTCACTATTCAAGCAGGATTTCATTAATCATTTCAATCTTTCCTTAGGGGTCTTTAATTCGCATATTGGCTTTATAAGTTTTAATACCATTTTCTATATTCGTCATTCACTTTTGCATCAAGTAAAACATTGTAAAATGGGTCTATATTGAGTTTTCCTTTACATGCTAGTGCAATCTGACCCTACAATGTAGGCACTAAGTAGAAAGAGTCAAGAATACACACTTTTGAAGGGAATCTGGACGATTCCAGATCGATGTGGAATTAAAAAACCTGTAAATAAAGGTTCCATTTTCTACCCACTAATTCTGTGGTCGAAACGAAATGGAATAGTGACCAGAATACAATGAAGTATCTGTAATAAAATGAGTATTCCGTTCCTTAACTTTCAAATCCTTTCTGGGATAGGCAAATGGAGCACACCTTTCGATTAATTATCCTTCAGTTTTCATTACTCTTCAGGAATGACTTACTCTTTCTTCTGTCAGCTTTAGCTGAAGGTATCCTATGTAACAGATTGTACCCAAATCAGTGTTGTTTGATCTAATGTTATCTTAATTCATCTTCTTTTGGACTCTTCCGACTTCTAAGCGACCCGGTTCCGGCCCGCTATCTCTGTCGCCCGTTCCCGGCCCGCTACCTCTATCACCTCTTTCCGCTTACGTCGTTGTTACCTTGAGCGCCTTGACTGCTTAAAGGCTCCTCACCCTTAGCTTTATAGGAACAACTGCAATTTCGGTATTAATTCTACGAACCCTTATCTATTACATCCTATGTGGTAAATACTACAACTTTTGTGAACGTCAACCGATACCTTGACCCATTAATTTCGGTTGACGACCTGCCAATACTCGTACTCTACATATCGAGTTTAATTCCATTGTCGAGTATCGACAAGAACATAATGGATTCTTGTCGCCGCTAATTAATGGCTAGTTATCGCAGCACTTTTCTTACGAATCATTATCATACGTTCTAAACAACTAAGATACATAACTACAATCAAGGCAAGGAAAGAAAAAAAATCTCCTGAAGAAACTGAAATATAATCGGAAAAAAAATCCAGGAAAACTGAAATGCTTGAAGAATTGAAATTTGATAAAGCCGTCATTGCAAATCAATAACTAATTACAATGTGTACTGCAGCTTAATTCCAATGTCAAGATTACACATTGTAGCTGAAATACACAAGTACAAACAAGGGAAATAAAACAAAAATCCCACTTGAAGAAAGTGAAAATATTCCGTACAATCCAGGAGAATTGAAAAGGTGCAAGAAGTGAAAAAGTGAACAAGTGTGCCCCGCTAATCAATATTTAGCGACTATCTATACTGCAGCATATATCCCAAGGATACGCAACCCATCGAGGAATCCAACGTCGACTTTTCTTTTTTACGAGTTAAGGTCGATCATAATTGAGGCATTGTACAATTAAAAGATTCTTTTCTAGCTGCGGAAGGTAAAGCTATCAATTTGGATTTGGGTGCTGTGCTGTGGAATGAAGCGTTTCCCAGACTTAGATATACGCATCGAAAACATGGTGTACGAGCTTATAAGGATCAAACACTTTTTTTTGAAATATCTTTCGATTAACTATATAAGCAAACTAGATAGGAAAATCACATGATGGGCTGCCACGCCTCTCAGAAACGAGTCAGCTAGGGGCCGTCGATGCCTTTGGCACGATGTGCTCCTCCCCATCATCCGCAAACCTTATGGCTATAGACTGCATATGGTTCATTATGACCCGCGGGACGGCTCGAACACACGACCCTACCAAGGCCATTGAGCCTCTGGTCAAAGGTTGTGTATACAATATGTATACATTAACCCAAAATTGACCCGCATACTGGAGGGTTGGCCGAGTGGTCTAAGGCGGAAGACTTAAGATCTTTTGGACAGTGTCCGCGCGAGTTCGAACCTCGCATCCTTCACCATGCTTTTTGCTACGTTGGCCACCATATACGGTCGGAACGTAAAGTTTTGTAGGCTATATTCTGCCGTTCAGCGAATGCTGGTAGGAATGAACATTTTTTCTCTAGTAAAAAAAAAAGCTAGTAATATGTGATATCGCAAATATTTGTTGACTCCTATTTCGGATACATGCGACGTACGTTTTCGTCATGACCTTGCCGGTATAATGGAATGCTAGCAATTGCTCCCCTCCCACAATTGCTATATAAAAGGGCTATTTCTGGCCCCGTAACCAGACCAGAAATTCGAAAGCGAGAAAAAGATTTCATTAATTGTTCGCAACATGGCCCAACCTCACAAGATTTTTTACAAAGGCAAGGAGAACGACTTTGTCATCTTCACGGAAAACCCAGAAGAAATCAAAAAATACAAAAACGGAGACAAGACGGTGCCATTGATTGACATTTTGTCCATATATAAGGTTTTCATCAACAGACAAGGAGGGGTAGAAGGAGTGCTAGACGAGGCATCGAAGGCCGAGTTGCAGAACGAATTTGGGGCCAAGTCCAATGTCGATGACGTGATCAAGCTTATTTTGGATAAGGGCAATGATAAACATGATGCTGGACGTTTTACTTCCCAGACAAGAGATGGTGGGTACGCATAGTTTACTAGAATGAATGAAGGAATGAAAGAATCAATGAAGAGAAATCGAGGCAGTAGGAAAACTGGGGTAGGACTTTTTGGCATTTTGGCAGTTGCCCATTGTGCAAGATCGCTCAATGAGATTTCAGGGAATTTCTAAAATAAAGCGACACTTCAGTTATGAAATCCGGGTCATTGTAGTTGATATTATGGCGGTGAATGTTGAATGTGGAGAAGCATTTTTCTATGATTTCCATCTTGGTTGGCATTTTTGACAGAAACGCACCAAAAGGTACCTTCATATCAATGCTTAACAAACTTGCGTTGTCTCTTATAGGGGAAAAAATGGAGAAAGGTAATTAGATAAGTTCTCGTTATCCCTCTGCTAAAGTTGGTTTTCCCTTCCATAGCACATACAAAGAAAATTCTTATCAGATAAAAGCAGTTAGCAATGTATCACAGAATCAAAACCTAGACCTGAACTGCTTGTTTCCAATTGGATATCAAGTAAGCACCTTCAGCTCGACTTTCAAGAAAGTCACAAAAATCACAACTTCAAAACTGGAAAAGGACTCATCCCAACATCCATCTCCAACAATTACAAACGTATCCTTATTCGACTCACATTTCCCTCTTCAAAATGTCCTTCTCGCATCTTGCCTATTTCGCAACCGTTACCCCCACTAAATCCGTACACCCATAATCAACCACGACACCATCTCCAAACTTCGTCAGAGTTCCAATGGGTACCCATCTGGTCCGGGATCTCCAGCTGATATCATTGTGTAATTTCGATGTTAATGTTGTTGCCGGTGCGCAGCCAATACCCAAAACGCCGTCTCTAACCGATGATGGCCCATTCAATATCTTCTACACTCTCTACGACTCCGAAAATACCCTTCTTTACGCCAGTGAAGTTGCTGTAGCATATACGGGGGTAGATTTCGGTGCAGTTTCGCTACCGGATTTGGGTTGCCGTCTTTACAAAGTCAAGGTCTATGTATGGATCAAGAAACTCCAGCACGAAAAATGGACTCTATTTCTTATGGTGATGGTAGATATTCGGAACCTAATTGGGGTTGACAAGTTGGAGAATCGAGACAATGAGTCGCTCTTTGTTCCAAATACACTTCTTTGGCGTTTTAATGAGATGTACTACTGTCTTAGAGCAGATCTACACGATTCTTCTGTTGTAGAGAAGACAAGACAATTGAGCATGAATAGGAACAGAGTAACAAAGCCGTCGTACACGCTCGACGACATGCGACAGCTAATAAGTCTCCATATTGGCATTCGGGAGTTTCAAGAGGCGAAGGAAAAGCTTTCGGCTCAGATAGACGAGATTTTGCTGAGCATCAGCAACATTCCTGATCACGATCTCAAAGAACGCATATCGAGCTTGAAGTTCGATCTTCATACCCTACACAAGTATATTGCTCGGCAGAATAGCACCAATGATGCGTTACTTTCCGAGGTTTACATTAAAAAACTTCATATGGGCAAATCCATACAAATTATCGAGGAAGACTTCCCCCAATTCAAAGACATATGTTCGGAGCGGCTAGAAATTGCCGAGTCTCAGATCGAACCACTACATGACTCCCTCAACCAGTCAATTTACCCGGCATTGATCGCCACCTTGCAGGAAATTGGCTCGGTATTGATTGATATTTACCCGATAGAACTTAAGGAATCGGGGCGATTCTCCATTTGTGGGATCGAGTTCCCGGTGACAATTCGAGAAATTCTAGATTTCTGCTACTATGGACACGGCGAGGTACGCTCGGACAACAGAAGTTTGGTGGATAATGGAGACATCAGCCTCGAAGCTGAAACCGAGGAATCCTCTATAACCGTCGAAGCGATCAACGCAGGACTCTCATACATTGTTCTAATGATGCTATCTCTAGCAGATATCATGAACGTGACGCTCAAGTACCCCATGAAGTTCGGCCCGTTGGGAAGCTATCTAGTGGACAATATTTCTCCGCAGCAGTTGTCACCGGTAGATAAGAAGCATGCGATGGAGCTCAACGGAGCCATTAAGGTTACATTCCCGCTCTTCTACAATGGCGACCACACCCAAAAATTCGCATCGTACGAGAATCCCAACCGAAACTTCACCCTCAAGAATGCTCGGTTCGAACAGGGTCTCAACTTGCTCAACAAGAACTTGGTTTTCCTCATTAGTCTGATCACAGACCTGTACTCACAATACTACCACGATAATGTCGCCAACCATCTCATCTTGAACAATATTCCAGTGGACTGTCTTGATAACTTCTTGTGGAACCTCCACTACTTGATGCTTTTCATCACGGCGCCTACACAAAAGAAAAGAATATCATGAATGCATTAAATGGTTACAATAAGACGAGTGCTGCGGCTCCAAGCAATGCGCCAGCTGGAGCCAAGTATATGCCACTTCCTCCCGTCAGAGTAGCACTAGATGCGGACGCGGAGCCTGAGGAGGAAGATCCCGAGGAGCCCGATTCATCGGCGGAGTCAATGCCTGCAGCGGCAGCAACACGCGAGTACCAGGGGAGATTTGTGGCGTAGCTCATCAATGACTCTCCATTGACTTCGCCATCCAATAACGTGGTATACGAATTGTCGGTGTAACCTCCGATTTGGAGGGCCAAACGGGTCAAGTCCGGCGGGTAGCCGGTAGCAGTCCTTATGAAGCTAAAGTATTGGGTCCTGTGTTCATTATAGTCTGATACCAATGCGGTGAGGAAGTCCACCTCGTCTTGGTCTGCTGCCATTCCAAGAGCAGCTAATTGGAAGACGGCGGCTATGGAAGAAAGTTTCATTTGGAGACGGTGAGAGGAGAGTGTAGTATACAAAATGCTACCATGCAAGTAATGGCGGTTGGTTGCTATTTATACATGGCAGGGTTGCAACCAGGTAAGGTGGAGGATCCAAAATTTGCCCAAACAGGCAGGGAGCAGAATGCTTACCCCTTGCAATGTACAGGAATATACCTAACTAGGCAAGAGATCGGGGTCGCAGACGCAGCCAACTTACCCTTTGCGGATGTGTTCTTGTCCTTCACATGACCTTACATTGGGTCAAGAACTTGAGGTTTGATTTTGTGCAGACATTACGTGAACACTGATGGAGGCTGAGTTGTAAGGATGCTTGAGCGATAACATTTGGAGCTAAGCCAGCATGAATAGCACGCCCAGACTTCAATACTTGGCGATCGGGAAAGAAAAGAAGGTTGCAGTTGAGGAAAATACAGGATGGCTTTCTACATTGCGTTGCAAATTTCTTGGGACTCGGATATAATGGAAGTCGTTAACGTTGAGACATTTTGAGTTCGCCACGGTTGACATGAAAGTTCCACTGGAGAACTTCAGTGTCGGATACAATAATGTTGGTATGTGGAAGTAACGGATTTGCGAGTACATGTCTAGAATTCTGTAATGTTCTGCAATGAGATGCCTCTTTCTGTCATCTTCAGTCCATTGTCCATTTCGCCTCTTCCATTCGCAACTCCCCCTTTTTCACTGACCACTGCGCCTCTTCCTCCACTCCGCCTCTTTGTTTCTCTCTACTAATAATACTCCAGCTTACATCTATGCTATCTATTAGGTTAAGTAGTACTTAGGTCCGTCTCCACCCTCAGGAACCTCCCAGTCGATGTCCTGGGTAGGAACCTTAATGTCGCAAGTTTTGCAGTGGATGCAATTCTGGCTGTTGATGTTGAACTTGACCCCCAATGGCTCCGTATTGTCTTCAATGTACTCGTAAACTCCAGCCGGGCAGAATCGCTGCTCCACACCTTTGTATTTTGGCCACGAAATCTCGGCATGCTTTCTGTAGTCTTGTTGAGGAATTCTCAAGTGGCAAGGTTCGTCTTCCTGGTGGTAGGTACCTGTTCTAGAAACAGAAGTAAGAATGTCGAAAGTAAGCTTACCATCTGGTTTAGGATAGTCGACAGGGGAATAATTGGATGCATTCTTGGTACTTTCCGCGTCGGTATGGTTGTGTGATAACGTCCATGGCTCGGCTCCTTGGGTCACCATGGTGGTCAAACCCGAATGGGCCAATCCAGCCAACAATCCTAAAGGTGCTGGCAACAAGTTGAATGAGGGACGCACATTACGCACCAGGTAGAGTTCTTCGTAGGCCCACGAATTCTTGAAGTTCTCTTCATACTGTTTCAAGTCAAAAACATTCTCCTCCATGTCTGTTTCCTCGTCCACTGCATCGAGCTCTTTGATGGTGTCGAAAATTGTCTCGGCAGCAACAATTCCTGACTTCATGGCGGTGTGGGTACCCTTAATCTTTGGCACATTCATGAAACCAGCAGAACATCCCACCAAAACACCTCCTGGGAAGTGCAATTGTGGAATCGACTGGTATCCACCCTCATTCAAAGCACGAGCTCCGTAGGAAATGCATTCTCCTCCTTCCAACACGTTTGCGTAGTATGGATGAGTCTTCATTTTCTGGAACTCTTGGTACGGCGAGATGTATGGGTTGGCGTAGTCGAGGCCGACCACCAAACCAACTGCAACCAATGCGTCACCAAAATGGTACATGAATCCACCTCCGTAAACATCTGTAGACAACGGGTAGCCCATAGTGTGGCCCACAAAGCCCTTGACGAAATTCTCTTCGGGTACACGCCAAACTTCTTTGATTCCGAGGCCGTATGTCTGCGGATCGGAGCTCTCACGCAAATTGTACTTGGCCACGGCTTTCTTGGTAAGCGAACCGTGGCATCCCTCAGCTAAAACGGTGATTCTGGCATGGAATTCCATACCTCTTTCAAACGACAGTTTAGGAGCGCAGTCTTTGCCAATTCCAACGTCCTTGGTAGCCACACCCTTAACTGCTCCACTCTCAGTGTATACAAGCTCACTGACAGAGATTCCAGGGTAGGTTTCTACCCCAAGCTCTGCTGCCTGCTCAGACAAGTACTGAACAACCGAACCAAGCGAAACAATGTAATTCTTGCCTTTATTCTTCATCTGAGGGGGCTCCGGTAACAGAAATGCATACTCCTCCGTCAAAAACTTCATGTGGTCTTCTTCAACAAGCGTTACCAACTCTTCAGGCAACGGAATGCCACTGCCATCTTCGCTCAAGTGTTCGCTATCCGGAAAAAGCTCCTTCAACGCACGAGGCTCGAGAACCGCTCCGGAGACAATGTGGGAGCCGAAATCTCCGGCTTTTTCCAAAACAATAACTCGCAAGTCGCCGTTACCTTCCTCATTATCCAATTGCTTCAATTTGATGGCTGTGGCCAACCCTGCGGGGCCCCCTCCAACAATACACACATCAACGTTATCAGCGGCTCTTTCTTCGGTCAAGATGGCCTGATCCTCCTCCGACAATTCCCCAAACGGAATTTCTTTCCGAACTGGCCAAGTTTGTGAGATCCTCGTGATTGGAGTCATATGAATGTTTCTGGTCATGTGGGCGGGTAGTCTAGTCGCTAGACGGGCAGCAGAGGCATATGAACTTACAGCCAAGAATCTGGCCCCGCAGACCGTGTTTTGTAGTCTCTTCAAGCTTGGGAGCAGAGTCACTTTTGCAAGCATAATGTTCAGGAATTACGGTGGTGAAATAAGCGAAACCTGAAAAAATAGATGAACTCGGCAATTCAAAAGTCAAAGAAAATGCTACTTTTGTATTCAAATGAGTGTGGCTGCCAATATTGCCGCTGTTTCTAGAGATGAGTTGGAGTCAGATGAAAAATGTAATAGACAAATTAGATTCGCGAAGTTGATAAGCTGCGGTCACATGATGTAGACCACCACGAACTCTTTTCATGTACAGGTTGTGATGAATAATTCGATATGATGGCTCGCAGTGGAAGAAGGTAGTGGTGTGAACTTATTTTGGGAGGGGAGTCTCATTTTGAGGGCCTGGCTTTTGTGGAATCTTGTTGGCGTCTAGAGTGACGTTATTTTTTTTTTCAAGTACGTATATTATTTAAATTGTGTAGAGATTACAGGATTGCTTCGAAATGGCCGATTAAATTAGTAACTCGAATGTTTGGGAGAAATTTGAAAATGTAAGGAAAATGACTACAATCAAAGTAACAATAATCGAGTTTCACTGTTGCTAGAATACGTACCTACAGTAGATACATGGAGTAGCCAAGTAAAGTGGTTGTATGTCCAATATTTTGATGTAGAACTCTAAAATTTTCCATTCTCCAATCCCAAACCCCTCCATTTTTACCCTTAAGACTATTGGGCTAGTTTCGGAAACTTTTCTTCCCCAGAACCTGTCCGAATCTTTGCCATTGGAATCAGGATTTCAGTATGTGGATCCTATTTTAGTTTGACTTCTTCGGAAAAATACGTAAACTAAGTGTCATCCCTTCTAACGACATATCATTAGCAATAAATTAGCGCCATATGAATGTTTATGCCCAGATTTGCAATTGCTCATAGAAGTCCAATCTCTTACTAGTGTGGTCGATCTGCTGCACCACATTGTATCTTAAGTCATCAACCAACAATGGATGATCACAAGTTACAAAGGCTACACTGTTGGCAGCTTCAGCAATCTCTTCCACAACCAATTGGTTCAAGTCTGGACGGCCAAAACGGAATTCAATGTGAGGGAAAGTTTCCTCCAAAGTCGACAACCCACTCAAGCTTCCCTCCTTGTCCTTCTCCAAGCTGCTCAGATCGGCCTTCAAGAAGAACTCATCGGCAACAGCAGCCTGAACTTCTCTAGTGACAAAGATGATAGTCTCAACACTAAGATCTTTCAATGCGAGAAGCTCCTTCCGGAATGAAGCAACCGATGCACATTCTCTCACAATCCAAATCAACTTGGTCTTTCTGTTACTGTCCTTAGACCTTTTAGCCATAGAGACCGTCTCAGAATTAATTCCTGGGATTCCGCTTCCTCCAGCAATGTAGACAGATGATGAATGGTAAGACACGGGACAGGTCTCACCGTATGGACCTTCAACAGCCACTCTCATGGCAGTGGATTTTCCAGGATAGTTTTGCAACTTCTTGCACCAAGATCCGGTAATCCCCTTCTTGAACTTACAATAGAAGACAATGGTGTTCTCTCTTTCCACCGAATCGATGAAAGTGAATGGATGACTTTGCCAAAACGTAAGTGGCTGAATGAAGTGAATCCATGAGTGTCCAAGTGTCCACCAGCAATAAATGGCCAGGGCTTAGGTTTAGGAACCTCCACTTTTAATGTGTTGTCGGGCAACAATGTGATGTCAGCCTTAGGGAATCCAAACCACAAGATTTGGACAACCCTCACCAATCTGTCGAATCCCCAAACAGCAAAACAGGAATACATGACTTGAGAGTAACCCATGACGCACACATGGAACCACATACCAATGATCCAGAAACCTGCGAGCAAGATGTGAATCACCAAGAAAGTCTCGTATGCTCTTCTTCTCAAGAAAAGCAAAGCTTGGAAACAAAGCGGACCTCCGCAAACAGTTGCAATGACACCCCAGATCAACCATTCTTCCTCCATTTCCTCAACATAGTAGCCCTCTGTCACATACATCCAAGTGTAACCAACCGAGTGGACAAAAGCCATAGCCACAACCATACGAGCAATCCATCTATGGTAGGTGATCATGGTAGAGAATTTCCACCTGGTTACCCATTGCAAGAAGTTGTTTCTTCCTCCGAAAAGAAGAAGCAATGGCGTGAGGAGCGTACAAATAATAGCCGCTCTGTCCGAGATGTATCTGGTGAGTGCGTTCTCTTTCACCATGAAAATCAGATCTCCGCTAACGAAGTAGATCTCCACTGCGTTGAAGATGAACAACAACCAGAAAAACCCAGCAATGACAAGGTTTCCATACTCGAACGAATCAAGAAATCGAAAACGTAGAAGGCACCTTGGTGAACACTCGTTTTTCTTTTACCCAAGGCTGGAAGCGTAACGTATTTTCGGATCATCTTGCTGAATGTTTCGTTGAACACATCTCTTGTGCCAGGGAAGATCACCACTTCCCAGTTGCACACAGCAGCAATAAGAGCCATCAATGCCCAATACCCAAGACTTCCAGCACCGTAGTAGAGGGAGTGGTCGTAGTTGCCCAAAAACACCTTATACGCCTCATTCATGGTGTGGGCGTAGGAGGAGTTCACGATTACCAAAGGAACGTCGACTGGGGCAGAGACGTTGAAGCCCTCGACATCAGAAGGGTTCACTGCCTCCACCAAATACCGTTGGTACATATCCTGCAACGAATCAGGCTTGAATGTGGCGTTGTACCATTTCAGACAGTAGTGGGCGTAGAACTCGTAAACTTCAGTAACGTTTCTGTGATCAACTGCAAGACACCCAGTCATGGTCATTATTGCAGTCGTTGGTACAGAAACACTCGTAGCTGTCTTCGCCGGCACCGAAAGTACCAATGGTCAGCATAGAATATCCACAACTGTAGAGCGATTGACCAACAATACCATAGAACTGATAGTTGTAGACGTATTGGGCAAGTGTGACTGAGGGCCACAATAAGAGAAAGAGGTAGTGCATTGCTAACCAGAAGTACTAAAGATCCGGAGCAGAAATAGCTAGGCAAATAAAATCAAGCAAGGAGCAACCCCAGCTATTTATGTCCGGCCCCATGAATCCACCTTTCCTACTCCATAAAGGCTCGATCCATATTGGCCAAATTATCTATTCCATCTTGCATCAATTTACGGCAATGTAGGACATGGTGTGCATATCAGGCCACCTCCATGCAACCTCGGTCGGCATCCAGGAATGTCGCGAGAAAAGATCTGCCCCATTCCAAGAAATCCCCATATGTCTAATACCTGTCAAAGGGTTTGGTGACGTGCTTGGCAAATACAAAGCCAAGAATTGCTGCACTTGTGGAGTGTTTCCACTCGTGGAGTCCGAAATCTTCATCCCCATATACGAAACCAAGGCGGCCGGGGTGAAAACTCCCCCACCTGCAATTGTACCCAATCTGCTTTCAATATATGTATTATTTGCCTGCGCGGGTGCAATCTAGCGAATCGCAACGTCCCACCTATTGAAGTGTCGGATGCCGCCTACAGGAGTTGTCAAATAATATTGGTTGTTAGGGCGATGTCTCCGAAGTAGCGGCCGACTATGCCGTGCCGTAATATGGCTATTGGCTGGATTTTCCGCAACGCCAAGAATTCGGTTTTGGCGATTTGGCTTTCAAATGGTGATTTTGCGGATAGTGTAGGTTTCCGAGTTCTCCCCGTGATTATGACCGAGGTCCCTTTTGCTGAGATTTTGGGGGCATTTTGGAGTGAAGCATGGAGATCATGAACAAAGCCGTAGCACGGAGCATGAGAATTCCGAGTCAAAGATAATAAGAGAGGATATAGTTACTGTTGCAGCACATGGGAGGGGGGGTGAATTTCATCCAGTTAACGGTATCAATCTATATTTTATCTTTGTTCCAGTGGCTGATCTTGAGGTTATGAACTTAATTGGCCTGGTGCATAGTGATGTATCCTGAAAATTGCTCCTTACAGATCTTGAGGCAATATTGTAGAAAATCACCAGTGGCGATTAAAAATTGGAATAAATGATGATCCATTATAAATTATGTTTTGATGGGGTAGGACAGACCAACAAAATCGAATAGCACCATGAATGCATAGATGTGATCCAGATGAAGGTTTCAAGCCAATCATTTAATATCGCCGATACCCCTTGCTGAAATGCAAACCAGTAAGTCTGATTGCTATAAGGTACTTTACTTCAGCCAATTACAGACTGAAGATTAAGATTATGCCCCATTTTAAGAATACTCCCACAAAATACTTAGTAGTCAAAACTGGGCATGATTAATGATTCTGAAAGAATAACAACTAAAGCGAGGTTTCCACTAAGACCGAAGGATTTCAATCAGTGAGCCACTCACTTCTGATCAAATATCGTGGATCACGGTTTCCAGTCTGTGATCCTTCAGGGTGATTATCCATTCTGATGTCACAGCAGATGCGAATCAGACCACAAATTATTATTGTATCATTGCTGCTGTCGTTGGAGTTTCTCCAACATTCCCACCAAGAACTCTCATTCCTCCAGCTTATACGGCACTCGAGGTTCCAGATACCAGTGAAGATTCATTGTAGGGGTGAGACCCCGAGTCCAATCTGAATCTTGGTAACTGCTTCAATTCCATGCATTAGGGAGCAGTGATTCCGTTCAAGATTTTGAAAGAATAGTTCTCTTCTGTCAACAGAAGCAATGAATGAGTAAGAAAAAACATCAAGTCACTCATGTCCATCAACTATGGATGTCATATAGATATTGAACTGTCATCTGGAAACCAGAAGCCTGGCTGGCTCACCTCGAATCCGCTGATTCTTCAAAAACAATGCAAATATGCTCGAAAGGAAAATTTTCGAGCAATCAACACACGGAATAAACGGGTGGACAAAGAGACAATGATCTGCCCGTATTGCTGATCCTTGTAGGCTTGATTGTCTGTTCTGCTGGAAACCTTTCTAGTATTAACAATCTACTAGAGCCAATAAGAGCAGTGCAGATTTCAGTGGGTACTTCGCAACACATCTGTCAATTTCGCCTGAAAGAGGAGCATGAAGACGACACTCAACAAGGAGCTTTACTTATGGAAAAGTCACAAACAGTTGAGGAAGAAGCCAAAATGATAAGAAATGCATTCTAAAAACTAAAGCGAAGGGGCAGATTTGCTCAATATCTTTATTCCTCGATTGGTAAAGTGAAGAACAATAATTTTGCTCAAGTGCTAGAAGATACAACAGACTGTAGGCAGAAAGCAATTTCATAGCTAGTTCACCAAGTAATAATAGTTTACCAAATTGTTCCCTTGTCCTCAACAATCCCGTGTTCTTGACCTCCTAAGACACTCTTTTGCGAAATGCTGAAGATTCTCAGATGGCTCATGTGTCAATAGTTGGAACACCGGATTCGTAAATTACAGTAATATTGTCGTACATTTGCAGCCATCAGAAGGTGGTCCAGCTAAATGCTTCGTGTGAGAAACATTCTTGTGATCGGCAGCGTAACGTGATACGGGAGAATTATTCTGGACTTACAAGCGAACAGACGGGTCTCAACTCAGAACTTTAGCTGAAACGAACGGACAGCCGTTACGGTGAAATTAGCAGTGACGATTTGTGAGAGACTACCAAGAGGAATGTACCACGTTCATTCAGGGGAATCGCCCATTATGTACCACACTCCGAGCTTTCTCGGCAAAGCGAAGAACCAATTGTAGGCCATTTACATCCGTACAGGAGAGCCGAGTTCATGCCAAAGACATGTGCAATCTCATCTGTCAACTTCTTTCCCAGGACTTCTGTGCATAGTTGAATTTGACCGAATGGAGTACTGAATCAAGTTGAATAACGATTCAAAGTCAATATTACCAAGATTTTTGTGTTTTTTCGTCACATCATGAGAGGGACTTCGTTTGGAGCATGTTTTTGTGCAGGATGTCGAAAGCTCCTAAATTAAACCGGAAGAACATTCTCCCCGGTGCAGTTGTTTTCAGAGGGCGTCAAAAGTGACAGTCGTGACGGAGTTCGAACCACTGGGACAGGACTACCGGATATCTTTCATATTTCGACAGAGTATGCAATGGTGGCCAGTTTTTTCAGCGAAAGATTTGCACTTCTGGACTTCCTATAATATTTGCCCTTTGGTGGTGACAGATCGTAGACGATTATTATCAACAGAGATACTTCATATTGCATTTGGTTCTTAGCCTTTAGGAAACCCAAATTGTCAAAGTCTTGTCTTCGTCGAACCCACTAATCTCATCGGCCATCTCCAAAGCCAAGTTCCAGTCATCGGTGGAGTCCATCACAACAAAGTCTCCATCCTCATCTTGATACTTGAGCTTGTTGATGACCACATCTTCACGCAACTCGCTGAACGATGAGATGTGTCGAGATATTTTTTGTTGCAATTCGCTGAATTGGGTGCCAGAGTACACACTCAACCACTCACCGAGTTCCGCTTTGTTGTGGATAAGTTTGATCAGGATAAGATTAGGGTTACGCAGCCCAGCTGACGATGTAGAAGTGTCCGATGGGCTCTGACCATTGTTGAGAGAAGAGCTGGAAATCCTCAGCGAACCATTGGTTACGGTGTCACTTCTGTGCTTACCAAACTTCATCAAACTGAAGGTAGAGGCAGATGAATTGTGACGATGTGACGATTGGGACGCTCTGTTCGGCGATTCGGTAATAGCTGTCTGTTGTGAAACTGAATAGCCGTTTGAATGCCCAGAAGCATCGTAGGACTCGTAGCCACTCAAGGAACCGCGTGAATCACGTACACGGCGTTGGATCTGACTATTCATTTCATTCGTCTTCAAATGCCTCAAACATGTTTCCCATTGGTTTCTGGGCTCTTCTGTTTTGAATCGCAAAGTGAAAGACCCGCTTTCCTTTTTACCTGACCACGAAATGACCAATGTGTATCCCAGGAAGTTTGAAGACGAGATGTTGTAGATCTCAGAAATGTACACTCTACCACGTAACTCTAACGTCGTCTTGTCCTTTCCGCCATTGAGATTCTCCAATAAGTTGGTAGTGGAACTCGATGCATTGCTGTTGGATTTCTTTCTTGACGTTAGAATCTCCCTCCGTTTCTTTTCCTTGAGCTTTGGATCGGAATTATTCAACTCCACAAAGAAGAAAATGATGTTCTCGAACAAATATGCGACATACTCCTTCTCAGCATCTCCATCTTTAACTCCAACCGTGCTGTGATACAAAAGGTCGCCTTGCTCGCGCAAGTTGAAGCCGCGCCAACTCTTCACTCTATCAACAAGGTTCTGCAAGAATCCGATGTTTTCAGATCTTCTCTGAGCTTCGTTTACCTGATTTGCTACATCCTTCATCGCGGCCCTTGCCATCAATAACTCACTGTAGCAAACCGTGTCAACTGTATCGGAATAAGTTTTGATAAGCTCCTTCAATAGCAATGGGTACTTGCATAGACGCTGAATTGGCTTGATGATGTATGATTGTAGTTCGAATCCAGGATCGATTAGTGTGGAAGACCTTCTTAAGTTGGTTGCTTCCTTGTTGATAAGGTCAATAGCCGATACCTGGCCAATTGTCCATGGCTCATATGCTCTGAAGGGACCATTGGATGCATGGATGAAGGCAGACCCAATTCGCTGATACTTTGTGGGGACGTCGATGTTACACTCGAGACCTGTGAGCAATCTTCTGTGGAAATCCACAATATCGCTGAGATTGGGGAACAACACATGTAACTGTTCACTTGAAAGCGCATCCGAATTCTCTAATTCGGCCTTGTACTCCATGAGAAGCTCCAAATCCAGGATGTATTTTCTCTCAGTCTGAATAAGCTCGCGGAACACCTTAGAGCGCTCGTCGGTAATTGTGAGGTTAGCGATGTCGGCGGAGACATCGTCAACCGGTGTGCCGTCAGAAACTTTTGCCTTCGCCATATCGATAAGTTTCATAACAACCTTTACAATCTTCAATAAGTCATGCGTGCTCTCGGAGAAAACGTTGGAGATTGTGAACATGAAATCGTCGTCAAAATTCAAGTAGGTCTTCACGGCTATCAAAAAGTCGTACACAGATTTTTTACACATGCGCAAATCGTCGCTCTGAGTGACTTCAATGGCATGTTCGGGTTCGATAGAGTTGAATACTAGACAAAGTGGCGCACCCTGCTGGAAAAGCTTCCACAATTGGGTGGCCGGGTCCAGACTCAAGTTGGCAGGAAGTACACCTGCTGTGAATGTGAAAATGCTATTGGTAAGGGGAAGATTCTGGCCCGAATGAGACGTTCCAGAGTGATCCAGATAAATGGAGAACCCCCCGGAACCAACCGACGCCCGGAACCCGTCGTTGCCGCCGTCACTTTGCAGAAATTGCTGCAGAAGGGCCAATGCCTGCTGCTCCGCACATTTTTCTGACGCCAGTACCGCAGTGGCCATATACGGCTCCATTCCTGGGATTCTCGACATTTCCTTCAACAAGTACGTGCACTTGTAGAACATGTGATCCTCGGCATTGGAAGAGCGGTTCATCGCCAGACCGAGTTGTAGAAACGGCCCCGAAGGCACGCGGGAGATATTTGTGGCCGATGAATTGACTGACGTAGACGAAAACGTTCTAAATGGATACGGAGGAGTTTCCATGGTGTGATTGCGGAGGGGTGTGGGAATAGGCAGCGGAGTCTAGATAGCGAAAGGGAAGGTGATGATCAATTCGACGAAAATAGCGGCCCGTTTTGTGGCGAGTGCGGTGGAGATATGTGGTTGATGTAGTAAAAAGACGAGTGAGGAGGAAACGAGGTGTCGCGGAAAACAGAGTTAAGATTCAGTATTGAAGCCCAAGATTCTCAAGAGAAGCGGTCGTGCTTGGATACCAAAAATGGACAAAAGTATAAAAAGGGGGACACACCCCGGGAAAAAAAGGGGAGATTTTATGCGGGAGAACGTGTCGTTATTTATACCTGGGTACTCCCCGCTTTTAGGTGTTTGCAGTTTTCTTGCGTGGTCTCCAAGTGGAAGTTAGGAAGATGGGAAGGCACCGTTTGTTGTGCAGGCCCGCCGCACAGGATATGGAACACTGCCAGGGCACGTAACAGTAATGGACTCGTCTCTGATGGAGAGGGCTAAAGAAGGGCCAACTTACAGCAACCGAAGAATATGGTGAGTTTCGTATTGCGATTTTGGAATGACGACTTAATATTTTTAATGTTTATTTGCATCTGGAGAAGATTTTTAACTTGAAGTAGACTGCGGCATGTGAACAATGTGATGGAGCACAGCCTGAAAATGAGACTCAAATAAGGAAAAGATCCAGAATGTCAAAAGGAATATCAAAGAAGCGGTACTTGAGTACTAGTTCGCTTCTCTGTACTATTTGATATTCGAATCTCAAACAATGCAAAGGGCTGGATAATTCGGACTGAACCCATGGATGTAACCACACTATGGAACCGGCGACGTGAAAGTTCAGAATTCCCTATATCAGCCCCTCCACCGACAAAAGCACTTTTAGCAGAATAGCACTATTCGCTCCTACTTATTCTGTTCCTTCTTTGCAAATTCCACAACTTGTCCGTTGTCAGCAACATATGCAAAGCTTCCTCGTTGTGGGAACCACTTCAACGCCAGATACCCCGTTTTCCCTGCCGAACTTTTCGGCACTTCATACAAATGTTCAAGTGTATCCCAATCATACACATTGATGTTGGTCCCCTGGGCATATGATACGGCGAGATGCGATCCATCTCGGCTGACTTCAACCCCAACAACTTCCTGATCTATCTTGGATATCGCGCCGTAGTTGAGCATATCCGACATTCGCCAAAGCGAAACTATTCCCTCTTTTGTGCCGCATGCGATGAATCTCCCTCGTGGATCAATGCTCACGCAGGTAACCGGAGCATTATGTCCTTCTAGAGTGTGAGCTAGCCTCACGGTCTTTTTGTCCATTCTCGGTTGAAATATCTCCACATTGCCGTTGTCCAATGCTGCGACAAGGAAAAAGTGTCCTCTATTGGTCCATTTAATGTCGTTCACGTGGTCGGATGCCTTGACCAGAGTCATCCTGGAGTAATTGTCTCCGATCTCAAAAAAAATCAAGCTTCTATCCTTGTCCACAACACACAAGAGTTCGCCATCTGTTGAATACGCGATGTGTTCCAATTCGACGGCGCCTTTGGCCTTCAGCACCTTGATTTCTCGTTCCAACCGACCTGAACAGGTCCATAATTTCACCCAGCAGTCTTTTCCCACAGATGCAAACGAGGTATCTGTGTTTGTGTTCCACAGAATTGTGGCAGCTTCACGGTGGGCATTTTCAATAACAGTGGGGGTCGAATCTCTTAGGTGCAACGTTTTCCACACTCGGATGGACTTGTCACTTCGGGAGTTTATGACTCTGTTTCCCGTGGCATTGACCGAGAGATGAGTGATTTCCGATGTAGATGGTTTGCCTCCCAGACCCAAGTCTCTGAGGGGAGTATAATGAAGATTGGAAAAGTTCAGAGACATGGCCAATAATAGTTGATGGAGTCGAACAGTGTGCAGACTAATCTAGATTGGAGATGAGAGTTTAAGTGGGAAAGGACTGGGGGAATTTGAAAATGATGAAGAAGGGTTGAATTGGTAGACGAAAGGAGCATTTTTTTTCCTTTCTCTTTCTCTACATCTTCTTCCCTTTGGGTTTTCTTTGTAGACAGATTCGTCTTAGGTTACACCGTCTTATCTCCAATCCATAAAGAGTGGAAGTCTACGGGGGATTAGCTACTAAACAACAACAACAAAAAAAAAGAATTGTCCACAACAAGGATATTCTCGGACAGTCTCCCTTTTCTTATCATATTCCATGTCTTGTCGATATCTTACTCGCCAAAAGCTCCATTCCTGCCCACACGCATTGGACACTGTGTGCATAAAGTGGAAGTGAAAGATCAAAATCATCTGGAAAATACAACCATGTCGTCTCGACCCAGATTGTTATCCCTCGATGCCTTCTCCAAAACTGTGGAGGATGCTCGTGTGCGTACTGCTTCCGGAGGCATGATCACTCTAGTATGTATTTTCATCGTTCTTATGTTGATCAAGAACGAGTACAACGACTACACGTCGGTCATTGTGAGACCGGAGTTGGTGGTCAACCGTGATGTCAACAAGCAGCTCGACATCAACTTGGATGTCACTTTTCCTGAAGTACCTTGTGGAGTCTTGACGTTAGATATCTTGGACCTCACTGGCGATTTGCACTTGGACGTGGTTCAGTCTGGCTTTGAGATGTTTAGAGTGGTGGGAGACAGTGAAATCAAGGACGACTTGCCGATTTTGTCGCGTGTGAATGAGATTGAAGAGGTTTGCAAGGGCTTAACAAAAGAGGAGGCCGAACAGGGCAAACCTTGTGGTTCTTGTTACGGAGCATTGAACCAGGACAACAACCAGTACTGTTGTAACTCTTGTGAGGCCGTTCGTTTGGCTTACGCTGTCAAGGAGTGGGGGTTTTTCGATGGCGAGAAGATCGAACAGTGTGAGCAAGAAGGATACGTTGCCAAGTTGACGGAAAGAATCAACAATAACGAAGGGTGCCGCATCAAGGGCTCGGCCAAGATCAGTCGAATCTCGGGGAACTTGCACTTTGCTCCAGGAATTCCGTTGTCGAGAAGAGGCAGACACCTGCACGATGTGTCATTGTGGGGCAAGTACCCAGACAAATTCTCCATTAGCCACGTCATCAACCACTTCTCTTTCGGCAGCGATCCAGGTTCGTCGTTACCTTTGGCGTCGTCTCAGAGCGAGGAAACTGCTCCATCCATTCATCCGTTGGACGGTTACCGCTTTGATCAAAGATTCAAGAATCATGTTGCGTCATACTACTTATCTGTCGTATCCACAAGGTTTGAGTTCTTGGAAGGAGTGAAAGACCCTGTTGAAACCAACCAATTTTCAGTAATTACTCATGACAGACCTATTGTTGGCGGACGTGATGACGATCACCAAAACACGTTGCACGCACAGGGTGGGTTCCCTGGATTGGTGTTCAACTTTGACATTTCGCCCATGAAGATAATTAATCGCGAGGAGTATGCGAAGACGTGGTCTGGTTTCATTTTGGGAGTTGTGAGCTCGATTGCAGGAGTTCTCACGGTTGGAGCTGTTCTCGATCGGTCTGTGTGGGCTGCGGAGCAGGTGTTGAGGGGGAAGAAGAATATGTAGGTGTAAAAAGAGAAGAGAAACATGAACAGAAGTAAAAAGAAAGAGTAGAAAGAATAGGAAAAAGTAGGAGAAGAATCATGGAAGTAAGAGTAGGAAAGTACAATTGGAAAAGAAACAAACAGGAAAAGTAGCGTAAAGAATAGGAAAAGTAAAGAATAGGAAGAATAAGAATTATGAGCAGTAAAGAATAGAAAGAGTAAAGAATAGGAATAATAATTAACTGGGAATAGTAAAGAATAGCGCAAGAGTCGTAAAGAACAGGAAAGTAATAGCAAAAGTACCAGTAGAACTAAACTTATACCACCTATACCTCTCTACACTCCACCTACCTCTATGTCGTGTTGCTATTTACAGAATGCTGAACTACTTACACATCACTCATCAAGTGACGAATCTCGCCGAAATACTCGCTCTTCAAGCGCTCGCCAACCTCCTCAGACGTCAACCATGCATGCTTCAATCCTTGTTTGCTAGTGAATTGTCCTGACAAAATGTGCAGCTTGATGAAGAACTCACTGCCCTTGTCACCGTGGTGAACATGGAATGGTTTGGCACTCACATTGAAGTAGTTGATCTGGTCGCCTCCAATGGCATACAATCCTTCCTCGGCCTCCTGATGTAGCGGCTTTCCTGTGTTTGCAAACGAAGGAAACCTCCAGGTAGATCCGTTGTCTTCACTAACCACCAAATACAATGTTCTGGCCAACTTTCTCTCCAAACTCGTGGTATCGTGCGTCTCGTCGGCCTTCGTGATTCTGGAGTTGGGGATAATCTTTCTCGACATACTGTCCTTCAGTTGCTCCTCGTCCGCCCCCTCAGCATACGTTTTGGGCAAGGAGAGTTCTTGCTTGAATCTCCGGTCTCTTTGCTGTCTGAGCTCGGGTCTTCCTCTGGGGAATTCGAGGTTGGGGTTGTTGTAGATGGGGTTTTTATTCAACTCACGGAATTTCTGCTCCGACAACGTACCTTCACGGTAGTAAAACCACTTTGGAAACGTCCACATCAATCTCTTCCATAACTCGTTCTGGTATCTGTAGTACAGTTTCTGGAACTCTGGCAAGTCGGCAGTGACGATGGGAGGTCTCAGCAACAAGAGAGTGGACAGAATTGTAGGGTTTGCAGGCGACGCATATGTGCGTGCAAAAGTTCTGCCGAACATTGTTGGTAGGTATTAGTTGAGTTCGGTGATTGAAATTTTCACTAGTGCGTGCGCGTAAATGTGGGTATGCCTGCGTAGGGCTGGGACTGAGGCTAGTAAGTGGACCTGGGGAGCGGAGGAAGGGAAAATTCCTTGGTCCCAAAATGGTGAATTCGTTGGAAAACTACCATTTAGTGCGTTATTGTCTTCTGGGTGTTTTCACTTGTGTAGCCTGCTGGTGGAGATTTGTGGTATACAGGAGTGGATTTGTGGAAGCTCAATAGAGTACTGATTTATTGACAAGATTGAATGTTTTGGAAGTGGTGAGGTTCATTGATTGAGAAGTTAACGTGGACGTGTACAGTTTGCACAGCAGACAATATTTTTGTTAGCTGGCATCTTATTGCGTCCAAATCTCCATACCAGAAAAACTCACCCCATCATACGTTTGATGGGCATTTGAATAGGTGGTGCGCATTCTGTCCTGACTTTTTCATAGATAGCGAGACTCTAAAACGCACAAAATCCCCAAGCACATACTTCAAGTATTCTAATAAATTTTCATCAAGCTTTCCCATGCGAGCAACTTCTCACCTACCTATTTTTTTTTCATTTATTCTCATTTCTATCTTGATATCTGTACTATATCCCAATTCTGATTCTATGTGTTGTATTCACAACCACGACCTACACTGTGATTGGCTCACAAAGTGTAGCAATGTACCCCAAATAGCCCACAACACCCCTCAAAGAACGCATCAATAAACAGCAATAGCTTCATCTCCAACCACCTAATAAATTCCATCGGTCCCTTATCTCATTTACTGCTCTCCATACCTGAAACCGGACCGGTGGTGGTTACGGTCGTGCGCCCACCACCATCATATATATATCGCACGTTCCCCCCGAAAAAACTCTCCTCTTCAGCAACTAGTTCCTCCTCCTCACATCCAAACTCCAGTCTACTGGCTGCATAGTAACGTATTGTAAGGCGGCAGTCCACTTATAACAAAGATTTCCCGGTGACGTAGAGTGCCCCGGAACGCTGCTGTAAAATCCTTGATTAGTCTGATTAATAATATCCCGCCATGTCGGACGTTGAGCAATTCGAATCCACTTTGAAGGAGTTGGCCACACTCAAGGCCCCCGGAGTGTCGGGCACCAGAATCAAGAAATTGACCGATCTTGCCGTCAAAAACGTGGCAGACGAGTCTAAGTTCATCACCATCTTGTACGCTAGCTGTAAAGCCACTCCTTCTTCTCACAAACTAGGCGTCTTATACGTGGTGGACTCCATAGTAAGAGTGTACATGGACGAGGCCAAGAAGAGAAATGAAACTGTGTCTGCTCTGGCTGCAGAAGGAACTTTTGTTGCAGGCGTCTACAAGATCAGCGAATTGATCGAGTCCATAATAGATGATGCTATGGAATTGCTGATCGTTGCATCTACTAACGTTAAAATAGGAAAGTTGGTGGACATCTGGGAACGTGCTCAGACCTTCAGTCCCGAAACTATCGAAAAAATTAGAGCTAAGCACTTCCGTTCTACCACTCCTCCTGGTTCTCCACTTGGAAAAGCGGCAGAACTTCCCCCTCCACCGGCCGTTTCCTCCGCTCCGTCTACTAATGCTCTGACGACGGATTCTGGAAGCATTTTGCTGGCTCTCGCATCTCTTGCTAAAAAGACTGATACGCCTACACCTCCAGCAGTAGCCTCTCCTGCTTCGCAGAATGCCGTACCTGCTAATAATGCTACTAATATCTTGTCGCAGTTGTCGGCTTTGGCTGGTGGCAATGCTTCTAACAATGGTAATGTTGGCCTGCCCTCTCCTCCACCACAAAGCCAGCCCAATCAGGCTCCAAATAAAGACTTGATCTTCAACATGTTGCAGCAAATGCAGAATGGTGGCCAGAAAGGCGCTCAAGGTGGTGCTCCTCAGAATCAGTATCCTCCGCCTAGTGTGCCTCAAATTCCTCAGGTTGCCATGCAAGGAAGAGGCATGCCTCCCGTGCCCAACATGGGAAATATGCCTAACATTCATCCTTCCCGTCAAGGGTACCAAAACAACCAGTATAATGACAGAAGAGGTCGCGACGAAGTTGGTGGATATTCGAGAAGAAATCGTTCTCGATCTCCTAACGGTAGGTACGGTAGATACGACAACGGTTATGGTAATAATCAGTATGGAAATGACCAGTATGGTGGTATGCCAGGTAACCAAATGGGTCATGGTCATCCAATGGGTCATGGTCCACCAATGGGTCAAGGTCCACCAATGGGTCAAGGTCCACCAATGGGTCAAGGTCCACCAATGGGTGGCCAGATGGGTCATATGGGTCCAGGCATGCATGGTGACAATGGCCAGGGTGACGACAGAAAGTCTCTTTCGCAAGGGTTCTCTCCAAGTGAAGGTGAACAGAACGTTCCCGGCGCTCCTCACTACCGTCCTAGAAATGTTGGTTTCGACAGCACATTGCCTCAGGGCTCTTTCAAGGTTTTGTCGAGAACTTTGTTCATTGGAGGTGTTCCCCGTGGTATGGATGAAAGGCTGCTTTCGTCTCACTTGAGGCCATATGCGGAAGTTCAGTCTATCATCATGAACTCAGAGAGAAAGCATGCATTCGTTAAGGTGTACTCTAGAAAGGAAGCTGAGCAAGTTGTTCAATCGTTTAACAAGGACGGAGCTTTGCCATTGAGAACTCGTTGGGGTGTTGGATTTGGCCCTAGAGACTGTTGCAACTACCAACACGGAATTTCCATTATTCCAATCCAACGTTTGACCGACGCCGACAGAACTTGGGTTGTTCTGGCTCAGTGGGGAGGCTCTGGGGGCCAGCCATTGGAGAGTGGAATGGTTCTCGATGAGCCAGATATCGAAATCGGTACTGGTATCTCTTCCAAAGCCATGTCTAAGAAGATGCCTACGAATTCCACTAGAAATGGTCCTAAATCGAACAGACCAGGTGAATCTGACGACCAGTATGTTAAGACCTCCAATGGTCAACAAGACTTCATGGGCTATGGTAATGGCGCAGCCAATCCATTAACGGGACTCTTCAACCAGCAGCAGCCACCACAACAGGCACCTATGGGTTTCCCCAATCAGGCCCCTCAACAGAATGGTTTCCCACAGGGCAATTACGGCGGACAAAACGCAAACTTGAGTGCTCAATTAGCGAATTTCTTCCAAAACGGCGGCCAGCAACGCTAATGTCAATAAAAATGAACTATCTATATAGCTTAAAATGAAACAAAAAATTTCGCTTTGAATAACCTACTTCTATCTTTTCTGATACTATATATTCTTAATACATTATAATGCCTGCCGACAGATATATACAAAAACTTTTCCCCATTCAACCTATGCTTCCACTGGAATAGGCAGCGGATCGGTAACCTCCAATCTGCCGCCTCCAGTGGATCTGATCACAGTATTGCTCACTGTTTTGGGCTTGTTAATAGCCTCACCCTTGACGATCTTCTCCATCTCTTCCCTCGTCAATGTCTCGTACTCCAACAATCCTTCTGCAAGTCTCTTGAGTTCCACCTTCTTTTCTTGCAACATCCGGCGCGTTCTTGCCTCGGATTCCATCAAGAACGCTCTGATTTCATTATCGGCCATATCTCTGATCTTTGGTGACCACGACTCCCAGTCGTCGCTCATTCTCACGGGTCCAATTTTGTCACTCATGCCGTAAGATGTAACCATGGCTCTGGCCATACCTGCGGCGTTAGCCAAGTCCAGCGAACATCCACTAGTGACGTTTTCAGGACCATGGATCATTTCCTCGGCAATCTTTCCGCCCATACATACATCAAGTCTTGAGAAACATTCTTTCTTGGTCATATCCACCTTGTCCATTTCAGGCAACTGGAAGGTAACACCCAAAGCTCTCCCACGAGGAAGAATAGTAGCCTTATACAATGGAGTAGCAGCTGGAGAGAACATGGCCATAATGGCGTGACCAGCCTCGTGGTATGCAGTGTTCTTTCTAGCTTCTTCGGTGATCACCATCTTCTTCTTGGCTGCACCCATCAAAATCTTATCCTTGGCCCACTCAAAATGTCCCATGTCCACAGCAGGAGCAGAAAGTTGAGAGGCGTGGACTGCAGCCTGATTGACCAAATTCATCAATTCAGCACCTGACAAACCTGGGGTACCTCTTGCAATAATGGAGGGGTCCACATTCTCGGCGGTCTCCACGTTTTGCATATGGTGCTTCAAGATATCAATTCTTCCACGCACGTCGGGCAATTCCACCACGACTTCCTTATCAAAACGTCCAGGTCTGGTGAGTGCCTTATCTAAAGATTCAGGAAAGTTAGTAGCACCAATAATAATGATACCTTCGGTTTGCGAAAACCCGTCCAATTCCACCAACAACTGGTTCAACGTCTGTTTGGCGTACGCCTGGTCTTTAGGGTTTCTCTTGCCTCCAATGGCGTCCAACTCATCAATGAATATAATAGCAGGAGCCTTTTCACGAGCCTGACTGAACAACTCACGGATACGCTTAGCACCCACACCCACGTAAAGCTCGTCAAACTCCGAACCCGACATGAAGAAGAAAGGAACTCCCGCTTCACCAGCGGTGGCACGGGCAAGCAAAGTTTTACCGGTACCAGGAGGACCAGTCAACAACACACCTTTGGGCAATTTTCCACCCAAACCAGTGAATCTTGAAGGATCTTTCAAGAAGTCTACAATCTCCTCAAGCTCTGCTCTTGCTTCGTCACAGCCGCACACATCGGTGAATCTGACAGTAGACTGCGACACATCTACAGACTTATCCACGGTCTCGGAATTGCGGAAGATGGTACCGTTCTCCACCAAGTAGTTGAAGGCGTTGGACGCACCGTAGGTGAAAAGTGCCACGGGAATCAACCACTTAAGCCATTTGGATACGATGGTAAACCCCGATTCCAGTACAATTACGTGCACCGGCTCAGCACGAGACCCGATGCCATAAAATGGAGAATAGTTCTGATTCTGGCCCATCAGCGCTCCAGAAGCAAGTTCACGTGCAATCTGGTCTGCCTTGGCCTTCTTTCCCACCTTACTTAATGCTTCCATATACAACTGAGTACATTCTGGGGAATTGGCGATTCCCGGCGTCTCGAACCGCTGAACGACAATCTGTGGGTAGTTGGTGGCCAATAGCTGCTTGTAGAAGACCGCCTGGGCCCCGGCATTGCCGATATCCGCGTTGGCAGCCTGTTCCAGACTCAGAAGCATAGACATGGTGGAAGTGGAAACGTTTCTTGAGCATGAAAGAGTCACGAGTCTTGCTGCGGGCCGGCGCAAGTACGAGGGCCTAGAAACGGCCAATATTGAGTTATTCCTAGGAACTAGTTTGGCCAAACTGTGCATTTTTGCTAGTTTGTGGAAGTAGTAGTTAGAAGGTGGAGGCGAGTGATCGAAATGGTGAGAAGGTGGAGGGTCGTGTCGCCACCAAGATAGCAGAGTGGTATGGAAGAAACTTTGGGATGAAGAGTGATTTTGAGATTTTTATGGGGTGGCTGGATTGTGGAGGAGAAACTGGGTTGAATATAATGGTAGAATGGGATGTTTAGGGCATATTTTTTGTTTTCGGCATGTTGGCGGCTACTGGACTCTTAGTCATTTTCCGCAATCAGTTGACGCAAATAGGCAAGAACTGAATGCTGCGAATGACTACTATGGTGAAACACCTAAAACTGATAGAAACTGGAAAACTCAGTCCATGATACTCTACTTGTGCAACAAAATCCCATGACAAGATACTCCAATTAGGAGTCCTTGAAAATCATCAATAACTAATCAGCTATTTCAAAGACTACCAACTTCTCTATGGCAATCCTTTTCCTAATACCCTTTAATCACTAGATCATCGTGAGTGGGTGTCGACTCAATCGATAACCCATGTTCGTTCGCCAAATGTAGAAGACAGATGAAGCAGAAACTCGTCGAAAGATCCTTCTTCTCCTCGGGCCGATACATCTCGCCAATCACGTTCACAACATTCTTGAACGTCTTGCTGGATTCATATTCCTCTCCCGGTGTCTTCTCTCTAGTTTCAAGCTTAATCGACTTCCAGAGATTATCCTTAAGCAATTTGACATCCACCCGCTTTGCAACCTTCGAGAAGTTCACGTACTCTGGACGTGCCTTCCTCCCTCCGGTAACTAGTTGACTTCCCATATCTTCCTTGATATCCACTGCATTCTCCGACACGTTGTCCACACCACCCAAGACGTCGTTGAAGTCTATACCGTCGTAGTTATCGTAGTCTTCCATTTCGGCCTGGTGGAAGGATGCCGCAAGCTTTTCTTGTCGCTCCTCCTCACGTTCCTTTTCTCTCTCCAAGTACTTCCCTGCAAAGAAATTTTCATCGGTGTAAATTCGGGTCTGATCTTCGTCCTCGTCAGTAACCAAAATCGGTTTCATTCGAGAAGAGAATGTGACTATTGACTTTGCTGGCTTGATGAACAAATTCACCAATCGTTGTGAGTTGAACTTGATGTCATCTGGCAAAATATGGACGTTGCTCTTGCGTTCTTCGGGTCTCTTTGAGATCTGGAATTGATTCTTGTGCTTCTGGAAAATGTCTTCTAGTAGATCATCGTCGTCCTCTTCGAAAAAGTTCACCACAATATGCTCTTTGCGTTTTCTCTTGACTGTCTCAGGCTGAGCGGTGCTTGACTTTGTGGTGGGCTGGTCCAATTTCTTGGCCTGCTTGAGTGCTGTAACTCTCCAGTGCTCGGGTCCACGCCAGTTGGTACGCATTTTCTCATCGAAATAGGCCATCAAGTCCTGATCCAACACTTTACCCGTTCTTATCACATGGGTGGAAATATTCTGAGTACTATTTTCTAGATGCTGCATGTCTTCTTCGATATTGGCAATGTTAACGTCGTCGTTGGCGGTGTTTGTATTTTTATCATCGAAATCCATGTCCAAATCGTAGTCGGGGAAATTCGGTTCTTCTTGCGCAAAAGTTGTCGCCTCATTCTCTTCCTCGGCATTGAATCTGCTGTTGACGTTGCTCAAGACAGATTTGGCATTGCCAACATCGTTCAACACCAACTTCAATTCAGTGATAGATGGACATATAGACAACAGATCCAAGTCCGAAATGTCAGAACCTAACATATCACGTAGTTTGGCCATATTCACATATCCAGAGTCCACTTGCATGTCCTCCAGCGTTTCCGCCTCTGCTGCCTTGATGGAGTTGGTAGTAGCGTCGAAAACTACTCGGCCAGAAGTGTCAATGTTGAGCGTATTCAACAAGAGACTTTTGGCGCCACCTTCGTCGAAATCCGCCAAAGCTTTCTTGAAAAGCGGGTCAATCGCCAATTCCCGGTCAAGTTTCTTGATTTTAAGCAGCTCAAATGGAACCAAAGTGGACTCCATCACTCTATTGATTCGGCGCTCTTTCTTTCCAGAGTTCTCGGCGGCAATTTCGTTGTCGTCATCATCGCCATCACTTTCATCCTCCTCGAGCTCTTTTTGGCCCTTTTTCGTCGCCAACCCGCTCAATAGCTTTCCCGTTTCCGATGCTACAGATTCTACTCGACTCAGATAAATTTTCACACATCCGTCCAACGTGGCAGACGCTCTCTGGAAGTTGATGTTGTCTCCGTCCTTTATGACGTTTAAATCGTGGAAATAGTCAATCAACGCAAACTGCCACGAGTTTTTCGACGTGATCTTGTTGTCTGTGGAGAGCTTGATCCATTCTTCAAAGTTGGACATGATGGTCAGTCTGTTTTCATGGAAATGGATGGCATCTTCGCCGAATGAGGTGTTGGCATCGTCCACAAACATATCTCCTCTGCTGACGTGACGATTTCCCGAAGGTTTTCTAATAGTGGAAGATGCTGATCTAGAGATTACTCTTCCTTTATTGGAGAGGTCATGGAGGGCAGTGGGCCTGTTTTGAGCCTGGGCGCCCCGTTTCTTGGGAAGCACGGAGGCCATTGTATTTACTTAGTGTGATGTGGCGTGTTTTGGATATGTAGATGGTTGTAGATGGTTGTAGATGGTGTTTGTAGATGGTGTTTGTAGATGGTTTATTATTGTTTCGCGAAAGTTGGAGTGGAAGAGTGCTAAGATGGAAAGAGATATTAAAATCGAGAAAGGAAATAATAGTAAGACCATGAAATAGAGTTTGAGGTGCTTCATTTAGCTTTCTCGTGATTTGCTCTGTTTAGAGAGTGGTACATGATGAAGTGAAATTGATTAGGCTCCTTGTTCATCTAGTCAATTGCTACAAAAGTATTGACAAGAACATCAGAAAATGGTCAGACAAAACCAGAACCTTTCCATTTTGATGTGACCCCTCTTCATCCGCACAATGTTAAGGAAATGCTCTCTCTTAGTTCTACTCACTATGACTATCACTACCCTTCTCAGAATCCTCTCCTTCCCAATATCCATACCAAGAGCAATTGTTCTTATCTTCTCAATGTTCCACTCTCTACACTTTCAAAACCATCCAAACCACTATTTCTGTATGTCAGTTTATTATCTCTCTCACTTCCGTCTCTTCTTTCCCTTGTTCGTGATGCGATCAATTTCTTGTTGAGAAATCTTCAATCCATTTCGAGTCGACTTTCCAACACTATGAATGCGGAGTCCTCTGTCTCTCACCCTCTTGGACTGTTTCTTTCCAACACCAAGTCTATCGCTCGAAGCCGTTGCTCCGCGTCCACTATCCAAGTTTCTAATTTCTCCCTTCTTGACTTTTGAAAGAACAATGCCAGCATCACGAGCCTCTCTCTCGTACTCCGCCACTCTCCTTTCTCTGGCACTAATCATGCCTTTTCTCATGTTCATGGGCATCTTCTCTAGCTTCTTGGGTAAGCCATTGGTGGCGGAATTGACAGCTGAAACTTGCCTGATTCGCTGGTCAAGAATACGCCGTCTGGCATTGCCTATTGGCGCCTCATAGTCAAGGGTCTGGAGCGTCAAATCTGCTCCAGAAAACTCCGTGTTGTGTGCTAAAATGTGCGACTCGCTGAGAAGTCGCTGAAGCTTCAAGTCATTTTGCAAATTTTCTGCATCTTCCTTGACTGCCTTTGCCTGCTGCTTCTTACTGAGCTTTTCGAGTTGTTGGTTTTTCCTCTCGATTTCTCCAAGAGTAGGTGCTGTTCCTAGACGAGCCAACTTCTTATCTTGTTTGGACAGGATAATCGGCGTATCCGATGTCTCAAGTCGAACTACCTCAGGTTCCTCATCACTGGATTCGCTTACTTCACTTTCTCCTTCGCTATCGCTATCGCTAATGCTTGAATGGTGTGTTTCATCTACCTCATCATGCTCATCGCTTTCACTTTCACTGCCACTACTCTCTTCAGACCCCGAGCTTCGGCTCTCTTCCACCTTGGATTTATCCTCGTACCCCAAAGACTCGAGCGACCCAAACTGCTGCTCGAAATTGCGTCTCTGGATCTCCATGTAGTCGTCGTCACTCATTATGGCCGTAGTACCAAAATTTCGCGAGTGTATATTATACTTCGAAGACACCAGAGAAAGAAATTGGACATTTGCTGGAGTACTTTCATAGAGCCAAATATAGAACAAACTGGAAAATGACTCGCTTTAGAGGCTGCATAGACATTCACGGCGGTCAAGTCAAGCAAATTGTGGGAGGCACTCTCAAATCTGATGATATTCTGGAGTCAAAGGACACCACCGAGAACTTTGTCTCCACCAAACCTTCGTCGTATTACGCTGACCTTTATAAACAGAATAGCATTGAAGGATGCCATGTGATCAAGCTCGGAAGCAATCCGGCCAATGATGAGGCAGCAAAGTTGGCCTGTTTGTCATGGCCCAACCACCTTCAAGTGGGCGGAGGAATCACAGACAAAAACGCACAAATATGGTTGGATGACTACAAGGCGTCACAAGTAATTGTCACTAGTTGGCTTTTCTCTACGGAAAACGACAAAACAGTGCTCGATTGGGCGAAGTTGGAGAAGTTATCCAATCTAGTCGGGAAAGAAAGACTCGTGGTTGATTTGAGTTGTAGAGAGGTGAAGAACGAAACCGGACACAAGTGGGTTGTAGCCATCAACAAGTGGCAGACTCTCACTGATAGTGAGCTCAATGCAGAGTTTTTGGCTAAGGTGGCCAACTACTGTTGTGAGTTTTTGATTCATGCTGCCGATGTCGAAGGTTTGTGCAAAGGAATCGATGAGAAATTGGTGGAGAAGCTTGGAGAATGGTGTCCCGAGGGATTTGATGGAAGAATTGTTTATGCTGGAGGTGCAAAGCTGGTTGAAGACTTGGCCCAGGTGAAGAAGTTGAGTGGAGGAAAGGTGGATTTGACGTATGGCAGTGCCCTTGATATTTTTGGAGGAAAGCTAGTGAAGTTTGAAGAGGTGGCCGCATGGATGTAGAACCTTTGCTGGGGTATTGGAGAATGCACAATTAGTTTAATGCCAACATGAGTTAATGGATTAGCGAAACGTATGAACTTTGCAATCATCCACCCAAATAGTCACATTATCGTAGCTACACGTCACATTATCAAAACTACACTTCTTCAAATCTATCGTACATGATATAATACATTTACCACCCGGAGTTGCCAAAACCCTCGCCATACGAATAACCATTGGCTGGAGAATTTCCCGCGCCGCCAGGAGACCGTCCATAAGTAGTGAATCCACCGGTGTTGGCATCGTTGGCCTCCACGGTGTCCTTGTTCAATTCCACAGCAATTCCTGCAAGCTTCAACTGCAACGTCTCAATTCCACGAATCACCACCTCCTTAGGAGGCAAGTTGCCTACAGTTTCCACATCCACGTAAAAGTTGGCAGGCTGGGCGTTATAGTCAAATGGAGCATCTGGATCGGGAGCTTCTTCCCATTCGCAGTTTTCAGATTTGGGCCATTCCGCCTCGGCATCCTCCTCATACCAGTAGTCTGTGTGCTTCAACTTGTTCCATGGATCGTACTCAAAGCCAATAGCCGCACAAGGCGACCACTTGGCGTGCTCCTTGGCTATACCTTTCTTAGCAATGCATGCAAGACGAACTTCCTGATGTTTTCTCAACTTACAGATCAACGGGCCCCTCTGGGCGGGGTCCCGGATGACGGGATCACCCAACTTGGAGCCGTTGTGGAACTTGGCCAAATCCGACGCATAAACGCTCATGGTGCTATCGCTGTCACATTTGGCAGTCAACTCCAACTTCACTGAACAGTTTGGACAATACTGGTCACAGGTGCAATCTCTGGAGTAGGAGAGGTTTTCAATACCTTCGCTGATCAAAGGGATAAGTCCCAAACGATGTGAAAGCAACTCGTCGGCAAGAACCGAGGTGTTGACGTCGATTTCCACCAAATCAATCGCCAAAGTTGGCACCTCGGCTAACATGGTTCTTCTGAGCGAGTTTGCAACGGACAAGTCGACACCACGCAAGATGAAGTCGACATGGTCACGCTCCGTCTGTCTAATGGTGACACGAGGGCCAGAGTCTGCGCTGTCAATCTCCATGTTGGATTTGAAGAGTTGGATATAGTGAATTTTTGGTGATCAATCGTGGTGCACGGGTGTAGCCGGGGTTGTGATTTATCACTGCACCAACAGAGTGCTTGTCATCCATACATTCTACCTTTTATCCGAAACGATATCTAGGGGTCAGTGGCACTTATAACCGAGCCGATGTCCGGGTTGAATATTTTTGAGTGTGTAACTCAATCAGAAGAATTGGCAAAATGTAGATACTTTTGAATGAATGTAGATTCAGAAAAAGCCGAGAATAATCAGAGTACTAACAAAAAGCGAAAACCATGGCCAAGGCAGTTAGACATTCCTCATAAAGAACGAGTCAGAACCTCATTCATCAATGAAGATGTATTGTCAGAAACCGGAAGTGATTGCTAATTATATGTTCCAAGCCGTTGAAATTCAGTTTAGGCTACGTTCTTCTAGGATCGCACCCTTCCGGGCCGTCTGCTCAATTTCGCACCTGAGCTCGTGTATTCAGCAAAGCCGCTTCACAGCCGTTGTACTACTTAAAAATTGACTTACAACGACTTCCAGACTTCAACGGTCTTCTCGGTCGTGTCAGTGGCGGAGGCAGGGTTCTCACCAGTGACAAGTCTACCGTCAACGACAGTGAATGAACCCCACATGTCAGGAGGTTGAACGTAGGTAGCACCGTTGGCGATAGCAACTTCCTTGACAGTCTTCATGTCACGGTCAGCCATGGCCTTGTCGACGCTCAAGAAAACCTCACCTTCATCAGTGAAACCAGTAATCTTTCTACCCTTGATCAAAATCTCACCATCAAGAGTCTTCAAGTTGTCGAAGATAGTTGGTCCGTGACACACGGCACCGATAACCTTGCCAGCGGCGTACATTTCAGCAATATTCCTCTGCAAACCCTCAGATCTTGGGTAGTCGTAGGCAGTACCGTGACCAGCAGAAGCAAAGAAAACGTCGTAGTCAGCAGAGTTGACCTCACTTGCCTTCTTGGGCGGAATTCATCCCTGTCATAAATCCGGAGTTCTTGTCGTCAAAGATCTCCTTGTCCTCGCCATTGAGGAAGTCAGCAGCAGAAGAGTGGTCGTCCCAACCGTAAGATCCAGTGTCGGAAACAAAGTCGACGCCGAAACAGTGCTTGATGAGGACCTTGTATGGGTGCAAGGCCCCCACGACGAAGACACCGGTTCTCTTACCGTCATGGTAGAAATGTCGTTGTAATTGGTGATTGCGAGTAAAGCTTTTGGCATTTTGATTGATTGTTGGATGAGGATGTTGAACGGTGAAAATCAGCTTCTTATATAGTACTTTTCAATCCCACTCCGGTCGGTTGGATGGTTCTGTCCCCACTGGTTCTGCCGAGGACATAATCATAATGGTATATGATGATCACTAATCAGTTTCGCATGGACGACTATCGAATATGTTCGCTCGAAGTCTCTTCTACAATTCGTTTGAACAAGTCAGGGTTATTGGTAGGAAATCATACGTAGTATTATACTGAGAATATAATTCAATTCTGCAGCTACATGGGACTAATTTGTTGGCAATTAGAGAAAGGTGATGGCAGACTTGAATCTGGGAAATTAGTGTAGACTGGGTTGACGCTGCACAAACGCTTAAAACAGGACTCGGAAATCGCGAACGTTGGAGATGCATACGGTGTCAAATTCGTTAAACAATGCTGCCGGGGGTGAAGGTTCGGATGGGAAGGGAAGAAGATGACAATTGATCCTTACTGGGTTAAGACAAAGTTGGTTGATTTAGTAATTTCTTCATAAGTTTTTTCATGGAGGTGATAGGTGGTGCTGTTTGGCCGTTAATTGATTGTTTATTTGGTCCAGATTAATGAGAATTTAGCATGCAGAGCATTGGTAATGTTAAGATTCTAGGTTCCTTGTACAGGATTACAGCTTGATGAGAGAATGTTGAAACGTGCAGTATCTCTCAGTTTAGGGAAAGCCCAATAGTCTCTGATAGAATAGTTGAATTAGCTTGATTCTTTATTCCTTTTCTTT
>JAJMJY010000055.1:0-35111 GCA_030569115.1 Sungouiella ezoensis
AATTGGGGACAGTTGGGGATCGGCAGCATTTCCCAGGACCGCGTTGAGGATTCTGGATGCATCAGTATCGTTAAGATTCATCAAAAGCTCAGCAATGGAGTCACGAACGGTCGACCCGGATTTGCTGCCTGATAATCTTCTTGAGAAGCAGAATCGTTCAGTAGCCATCAATGCAATTGCTTCATCGTATTTACTTCGCCTGAAGTGCAATAAAATGGGCTATAAAGTGCTTTTTCTTCTGGATGGAGTGAGAGAGTTCATAAATCTTCTCAAGAAAATTATCTTGAGAGAGAGAGAGAGAGAGAGCATGAAATAAAAGAAAGTAAAACTGTTCTTATCCACATTTGTGCTTTGACCAATCGCTTGACGAAATGATGTGGGATGACAGTTTTCAGGAACTTCCTCACCACCCACAATGTCGTTCCCCATGGTGGTCCCAATCTGCAGCCAAGAATCAACAACTTAGAATCACAGCTGAATGTTGGCGATACCTGTCCTTTATAAGTTAGGAGGTCAAGGAATGATTGCAGTTGCGACTGTTCGTGCAGCATTCGGTCTTAAGATCTGACAAGGTATTTCGGACAGGACTACCGTATGAAAATAGAACACGCAAAACTAGGGTATCCCTGTATTTAGCTGTAATCATGATGTCCTATTGGCGAGACCGTTAAAGCTGACTCATTTGTCACTCAGGAAACCACTAATTGAGACTCTACTTCCGCTTGAATACCAACTTCTCCTGAGTGAAATCAAATCTCTCAAACAGCACTTTGGAGAGTATAGAGAAACGTTGCAAGATATCTCCCACTCGGTACCGAATAGGAGCGGGCGGATCTATGGAGTGGTGTAACATTCTAGCAACTGTGCATGTGTGAACCAGTTCTGAATGATATCGAAAGTTATTCTAAAAACGAATTGCAATAGGCAACCATCCCAGCAACTAAATTCATTCATCATTTTTGGGTCTAAAATTCATGCCATCATTAGGCCAAGAAATCAACAAACTTGTAAGTGAGATCTTTGATGTTTCTAGTATTATACTCCTTTCCTCCGTCCCAAATGTAGATATCCATTTCACGACGCCCACTATCAAAGTCAAGCGCCTCAAGACTCAAGATCCTGGTTCCCTTAATTAGTTTGTAGCCTAGGTATAAAACAGCAAAAAGGATAAGCGAGCCGTAACTCGAGAAGAAGAACATCGTGTTCCAATGATCCTTCATGAACACCACGAATCCCATCATGAGCAATATCGTCGCCGAACCAAAGAGGCCAACTATTGCACTGTACGGCTGGAATGGCGATCTGTATGGATATGACTTATCGTCACGGCTCATGATATCGGGTCGTTTCTTCAAACCATAGTAGAACCGAATGTATGAAAGACACATGGCAAACCACACAAAAACTCCAGATGACGAGACGATACTCGTCAAGTTTTGAAACACAAAGGTAGCCAGCTCTGACACGCAAGTATAAGCGGCAAGAGCTGGAGTTGCAGCAACAAGAACAGAGAAGTATGGAATACCAAATCGGTTGCATTTCTTCAAAAAGGCGGGCGCCTTGTTCTGCAAAGCCAACGAGAAGATGGTTCTGGAAGAGACGTAGAGCTGCGCGTTGCCGCACGATAAAGCAAAGAAAACAAGAAAGGCGTTGGCCACGGAGCTCCATTCACAAAGGCTAACACTCTGAAATGCTACTGCCCAAGGGCTTTGGGACCCGTTGGCGAAACCAGCATAGACACGCGTATCAGAGTGGCAATTATTTCCCCCCACGTAATGAATGGCGTAGTTTGTGTCGTATGTGTCTGGAGACACACCTGAGTTTCCAGTGTAGTAACGCAACAACCGAGGATCACCGGCGTAAATGTTCAACGATACAACAAAAGAAGCTATGCAATAGAAAATGAGGATTCTCCAAAACACTCTCTTGGTGGCAGAAGGAAGTGCTTTTCGTGGATCCTTCGCTTCACAAGCAGCGATGCAAACAATTTCGGTACCACTGTATGCATAGGAGACAATCAACACCGCCGCCAATACAGAAAGAAACCTGCCCCAGTTACCTGGAATGCCATGGAGCTCGGAGTCCATGCCATTGCTTGTCAAATCGAAAGTTGGCCTGAATAAACCAAAAATAATGTTATGGTCAAAGTCAGACTTGCTATGATCCCAGTACTTGAATCCAACAACACCCATCGTACCTAAACCACCACGATTAATCACTATCATAATGACGATCATGACTAAAGTGGAAATGACTTTGATGAGACTGGAGAAGTACTCGATTTCTCCAAACACGCGGACATCTATCAAATTGCTCATCAAGCAGAATGTCCAGAATAAGGTGACGAAGCCGACGGTAGCACCCTGATTCTCCGTGATTTTGGTGTTCTGAAAGTAGCTTAGAATGATAACCGCTGCCACGATCTCGGCCGCCAAACCAACAGAAAAGCTAACAAAATATAGCCACCCAGTAGCAAACCCAAAAGAATCATCCACAAATCTGGCGCTCAAACCAGAAACACCATCAACCACGGAAACAAATGTCACCATCTCACAAAACGAGATTATCGTCGCTAGAACAATGATCCCCACTATGGCAAATGCCAAAACCGTACCGAAGCCACCGGCAATAGTGAATGCCTTCCCACTATTCAAGTATAATCCCACCCCGAGGGTTCCACCGAAAGAGATCATCTGCAAGTGGCGAACCTTGAGCTTCCGCAGAAGAAATTTGCCGTCATTCGCGCTGGAGCTCGAGCTTCCATTAGAATCGCCTGCGACCTGTAGCTCGTTGATCTCGCTCTTCGTTGCATATTTATCCCTATCGCTGCTTAAGCGCTGCCACGGAAGCTTGTATCTGTGGTGCTCGTTGGCGCTGTGGTGGCCCGTTTCGCTACTTTTATCTGTGATGAAATTCTGCCCGAGCATGTCGTTTTCCATCACCGGAAGTAAATTATCTTCTCGTAGTGGAGATTCTAGCACATGTTTCTCGATGGAGTCGTTAAGTTCGCTTTTCCGCAAGAACCGAGTGAAGTCATCGAGCCCCGAAAGGTTGAACACAGACCGGTTACTTCCGTCTTCATTCTTACGGGCTAAGCTTTCATAGAGTGAGAAGTACTTGAACTTGGCATTACTCAGGTCGGCTGGAACGCCGTCGGTGCCGACCTTCTTTCCGATTTTCCGGATAATGCTGGAATCAAGCGAAACGTGGTCGTCCGTATCGATCGAGCGCCAATCACTTAAGTCGACCTCGCTAGCATCATCAAATCTGCTGGATGAATCTTCAACGTCAAAAGGGCCGATTCGGGACGAACCTTCTTTTGAGGAAGACCCTTCCACGGTGGTGTTTGACCCTTCTACCTTACTTTTAACCCCGAAATCGCCCTTGAACATATGGCCCAAATGTTCTGTGGAATCGATAGAGGATCTGTGATTTCTTGCGATGGGAGTATTCAGACTCCGTCGATGGCTTCCCATTCGGGGAAATAGTGGGTTGTCTCCACCCGAGAATGACGACATCGACGATGTGGTCAGGTGCCGCGAGGACATGGTGGTGGTAATCTATGCTGTAATTAATGCGTAATAGGCTTAGTAAGTAGGTTGAGAATCGCAGGCATATAAGTAGATCATAGGTAGTGTACGTCATGAGTACAATATGATAATTGCCCGATAGATACAGAAATGGAGAATGGATAAGGGAAAGATATTGAGTGTGCTGAGTGGGAGTAGATGGGAGTCGGGTGGACAAGAATATGTTGATAGTCAGAGATGTTTAGTGTGGTGCCCGCAGCGCATGAGATAGGACACATTAACAGAAAGTGAGTGAGCTGCCCCGTAATTAGCCCAGATAAGTGGTGGGTTAGAGACTCGAAGATTCTTTGCGCATACCCTTTGACGTCTTGTTTGTCTTACGATGCTTATAGAAGATTCGAATCCCTAGCTTTCTAAAGCCATTCCACTGCCCAATCCCGCTTCTGCCCAACCTCTCTTTTACTCTCACTCTATGACCCCACAGAGAAAAACTAAAACAAAAGTTGCGTCAGAAACCGAAGGTGCAATGGTAGCGACACTGTGTGGCCAGGTGTGGGCATGCCCATCAAGCCCGGCCACGGGAAATCCAAAAATAGTGGTAACATGTAAAGTCATCAGTGATGACGTTTCAGCTGTTACACTGAAAAGAACAGATACTACACTTGATCTAAGCCAAATGGCAAAGAGATTTGGATTCCAAAAACCGGTTGTGCGAAGGGGGGAACGGGTCCTTTTATAATTTTTCCAAGGTTGTTCCTGCAGGTACTTCGTCATCGCCCCCTCACCAGTAAGGACATGTTTCGATAGAATCTTTTGGAATGTAGACATTCGGAATGCAGTAATCTTCAATGCATATTAATAGCACCATTCCCATTTTTTTTCTGGATTTTTTTTTGCCTTGAACTCCATTGGTTAGTGTTGCCCTCTTGCATGACGACCGTCTTCCACAGAATTCTACGGTAGACCATGGAAACTGATGGAGGCGCGCTTCTGACGCGTGGTGTACGGGCGTGCATGCCCACTTGCAGAAAATCCTGGTGCCGCGTTTGTATTAGGCAACTCTTCTAGAGCCGCACGTCTCATCGCATTGCCTCCGGACAAACTTTTTCATTATAAAGTACCTCCACCTCTTCCGATTTCAAATACCATCAGTATCTTTTCTGAATATTTATCTAATGTCTTTCTCCAAATCCAGATACAACAGAAAATCCTACAGATCGGCCCACAAATATGGTGCCGGTTCTTACCAGTCTAGACCTTTCCAATCCAAACGTCATGGAAATAGAAAGTTTGCCAGAGACCAAAAATACTCCAAATACCACTACCCACAGCCTTCTTCGAAACACGTTTACGTTGAGGAACCACAGACTGATGACGTGAACTCGGAAAGTTCCGAGAGCGAATACGACGGATACGCTCATTCTGAGTCTGACGAGGAAGTTTACGACTTTGACTTGGAGAGAAACGACTCCGAGTCTGATGCCGAGTTCCAGCTGGATGAGGATGAATACGAACAGATCTTCATTATCGATGACTCCGATGATGTTATTGACATGAACGACGCTTTGGAGCTTGCTGCTTTGGACTCCATGGAAGCTGAGGGTAAGCTCAGAGACGTCAACGACGACTTGGTCAGATACTATGACTCCGACTCGGAAGATGAGCTCCTCTTGGCTGCTGATAGCGACTCTGATTCCGAGATGGATTCCGACGAGGAAGTGATTCTTCTTGTTGACTCTGATGTGGAAAACCTCAGCGATATCGAAGTTGTAAGCGACTCCGAGAGTGAATCTGACAGTGAATCCGAGAGTGACTCTGAGAGTGACTCTGATTCTGAGAGTGAGAGCAGCTCCGTCAGCGACTCTGACAGTGAATCTAGCGAAAGTGAGAGCGAGTGCCAGTGCGGTCCTGACTGTGTTCCAGATGTCGAAGGTGAATGTGACTCCCTGTGTGAACTCGACTGTGAAGACAGCGAGTCTGTCACCGACCTTGATGTTGAGTCCGACCAGTTGGAAAACGTCAGACACGCTTTTGCTGACGAGCTCCATTCCAGCGACGAGGCCTCCGACATTTCTACGGAGGCTGAGTCCGACGACGATGTGTTCTTTGAAGTTGACTCCGACTACACCTCCGACGACGAAGATGTCCCAGTTGAGGTTGATGCTGGTGACCCAGTTTATTACGAATACCACATGGACACTGACTCCGACTCTTCTTCTGACGACGAAGGTGTCACCATCTACAAGCACAGATTTGACTTGCCAGAGCGTTACGACTCCGACAACGACTCTACCGACGATGAGTTGGACTACAGTGACGACGAGGAGTTGTTGAGAGCCAACGACTCTGACGACGAGTTCGAGATTGTTGACTTGAGCAAAGACTTGAAAGACTCCAAAGACTGCGAGTTGATTGAGCTCGACGAAAAAACCTACAAGTTGAACCTTAGATTGCCATCTATGATCAGGGAAGACTTGAAGGTCGATTTCTTGAAGCACCAGAACGAGCTTGTCATCAGTGGTAAGTTTGACTTCACTGCTGAAGAGTATGATAGCGATGTCGAGATTGAACAGGAAGATGATGAGAGTGTTGAGGAAAACCAGGCAGAGGAGAACGACGACGATGAGTCTTCTTCTTCTGACTCCGAGTCTTCTGACTCCGAGTCTGAATCTGACTCTGACTCCAGCTCTTCTTCGTCTTCTTCTGACTCAGAATCGGATTCCGAATCAGAGGAGGAGGAGATTGTTGAGGACGCGCAGCAGTTGATCAAGGACTTTCAGAGACAAGAAATCCAGTTCGAGAAGCACTTCCAGTTTGACAAGGTCATCAAGTTCAACGAAATCAAGGCCACTTTCTTGGCCAACGGTGAGTTGGAGTTGATCATTCCAAACGAAGGTGTCGACTTGGAAAAAGATGCCAACACCTACTCGATTGCCATCGAGGATGCCGAGGATGCCGAGGATGTTGTTCAGGGCGCCATTGAAGATGTTGCAATCCCAGAGACCAAGCCAGTTGTCTTGGGCGATGATGATGAATTCAGTCCCGTCGTTGAGTTTGTTGCTGAAGACGTGGAGATGGAAAACTAAATTTTGTTTCCAGATTACGACATCATGGGATTACGACACTTCAATTCGGGGATAATATGCATAGAGGATCCAACGATCCGTTTACATTAGAGTTTCATCAGCATAGACTGATATATATTAATAGAGTGGCTCTCAGAGCCATGATGACCATTTGACTCTCAATGTTCGTGCCGATCATTAGTCTCTAGTTTCCCAGCCTAGCAGGCGAGGACGGAACCAAACCAAGGCAATGTATTTGAAAAGAGAAAAAATAGAGAAAAGTCAAAATGGGTGCCCAAAACCCGACCGCAAAAAAAAAAGGGTGAACATTATTTAGTTACATCATGTTTAGTGAATGTTTGCTCAGAAACTGAATGTAGAACACCAGTAAAGCGACGAAATCGAGCAAGACCAAATTGGATCTATGCCTTTTTGAGCATCAGAATGTTCATGGTAGACTGTTGCAATTCTACACCTCCTCCAATCCCTGATTGCTAGACCTTGCCTAACATTTCCCAAATAGGAAATAATCTTCAATTACACAGCAACTCTTTCGCTAACTTCTTGAGTCAACAAGATATATGTTGAAACGACGCTCTCTTTTCCTGTTATTGAATGAAAGTTTGGTAGGCTATTCATACTAGTCTTCGCGTTGGAGGTTTCTGCAATAAATTGGCCCTGGAAAGATGACTCCACTTCTTCCACACTACCGAGCGCATCGTCTTCGGACTTTACTGTTACTCCCAGAGAGCTCAGTGGCACAAACGCATATGTTCCCAGAGCCACGAATTGTCCTGACACAGGCATTGTTCGTGAAGCTACTGAGCTTCATGAAAAGGAAAAAGAGTACATCCTGAACAGGCAGGAGATCACCAACAAGTACTTGGCCAGTTTTCTACTGGACGTGGCTCGGCTATCCAACTTCAATGCGCTGACTTTCATTAACGAAAACAAAAGTACCCATAATATTACCATTGGTCTAGCATTCAGTGGAGGGGGATACCGAGCCATGCTCTCTGGGGCAGGCGAATTACTTGCGTTGGACAACAGGTACAATGATCTGACTTTGAAGGGGCTTGGGGGATTATTACAGAGTTCTTCATACATTTCTGGACTTTCGGGAGGCAGCTGGTTGGTAGGGTCGTTGGCTATGAATAACTGGATATCTGTTGCATATGCTGTGCTGGAAGAAAGTGGCATTTGGGAATTAGATGATCTGATATTCAATGCCAGTGGAATCAATGTGTTCAAGACCGTCAGGTACCACAATGCTTTTTACCAGGCTTTGGATGCTAAAGCAGATGCTGGGTTTGCGACCTCGATCACCGATGTGTGGGGGAGAGCTCTCTCGTATCAATTTTTCAACGAAGACACCACATACAACGGCGGAGACAACGTGACGTGGTCCAGCATTCGAGAGTTGGCAAGCTTTTCTGACTACTCGATGCCATTCCCACTCGTGGTTGCAAATTGCAGAACTCCTGGAACATTGATCATCAATGAGAATTCCACGGTGTTTGAGATCTCTCCGTATGAGCTCGGTTCTTGGGACCCCAGTCTCCGGAGTTTTGTGGATTTGAACTATATGGGCGCAAACCTCGATGGCGGGCAGCCTAATGGCACCCACTGTGTGACCAATTTCGACATTGCCGGGTTCATTCTCGGTACGCTGTCTTCGCCTTTCAATCAGGCATTGTTGCGAGTGCAATCGAATACCGACTTGAACTTTGCGTTAAAGAAGGTGCTTGAGTTATCGTTGGAGCCCTTCTCCAATAGTAACGTCGATATTGCAACATACAACCCAAATCCTTTCTACAACATCGAGTATGGAAACCTTGAGAGCATCAAGAGCGACCCCTCATTGCATTTGGTGGATGGTGGAGAAGATTTGCAGAACGTTCCGTTGTATCCATTGATCCAGAACCAACGAGGACTAGATATTATCTTTGCTTTTGATAACTCGGCAAATACCGCATCCAATTGGCCCGATGGATCTTCGTTGGTGTATACTTTCCAGAGACAATTCGCCAACCAAGCCTTTGGAACTCCATTCCCATATGTTCCTACTGTGAGCGACTTTGTAAGCGAAAAACTCAACGAACGGCCTGTTTTCTTTGGCTGTGACGCTGCCAATCTCACCGACTTGATCGACTATCATGGCTCGAGAGGCAACGCAACTGACATTCCCTTGGTGATTTACATGCCCCATCTGTTCCATCTGTATGAAAGCAACATGTCCACATACAAGATGAGCTATGACAAGGAAGAGACTGCGGGGATGATCAAGAATGGGTTTGAGGTTTCTTCTCGAGGAAACTACTCCAATGACCGAACTTGGTCCACCTGCGTTGGATGTGTCATCATCAGAAGGCAGCAGGAGAGATTGGGCCAGGAACAGTCAGATGAGTGCAAGAAATGTTTCCGTAATTACTGCTGGACTGGCGGGATTGAGGATACGCCTCAGGAATCGATTGGTCCGTATAAGACCCAAGAACTTACAGCGCTGACCAGTCGTTCCCAGAGTATTGACGGCTCAACGCTTTCGCAACTGTCTACTAACTGCTTCTTTGAGTTCCTTGACTTCTCTATCTTCACAATCTTCAGGCGCTTTGGAATCTACTCTTCAAGAATTAACCTCTAGTGGATCTAGTCTGCAAGCTGCTACATCGACCTCTACTTCTTCTCAGGCATCTGGGACTATATCCACTTGGAGTGGACCTCTCATAATCTTGAGTGCGCTCTCACTCTTCTGAATACATACACCAAATTACCGGCCACAATGTCAATATTTCCCAATTTCAATATTTCTCAATTTCAATATTTCCCACTTCTGGTATCATCTTTATCTTCTCTATTTTTTGCCCTTTATTGCCGTCTCTCTTGGTTGCAACTGGTTGCAAAGGCCGGCATACAGAAGCCATCTTCACTCATCGCTACTGTCAGAAAAAAGCCATCGCGAATTCATCTCCATCTCATATTCACAGAAATGGTCAAGTCCTACGACCGTTATGAGCAGGAGAGCTGCTTTGGAGTCATTGGCGGCCAGTCCAATATTGTGTGGCTCCCTCCCGCGCCTACCCAGTCTTCCAAGTCTTTGGGAAGAGCGGCGCTGGGTGGACTAGAAGCGATCTTGATCTGGGACATAAAGACCGGAGAACTCTTGACTCGTTTGAACGATGGACTCACTCCAGGAGCATCAAACGCCAAGACTTCGCTGGCTCCAAGTCCAGTGGTCATTTTGGAATACCATGAGGCCACCAATATTCTTGCAGCTGGCCATGAAGATGGTACCATCAAGGTATGGGATTTAACATCTGGTTCGATCATGGTGACGTTTCTGGGCCACAAGTCGGCCATTAGCGTATTAAAATTCGACCGTAATGGTACGCGAATCGTTTCTGGGTCGGCCGATTCCTCGGTGATTATGTGGGACTTGGTTGGAGAAGAGGGTCTTTTCAAGCTCAAAGGCCACAAGAGCCAGATAACAGGCATGTACCTTCTCAGCGAAAACGAGAAGGAGGAAGATGAGTTTGAGGACTACTTGATCACTGTGTCCAAAGACGGGCTCATCAAGATGTGGGAGTTGAAGTCGAAACAATGCATAGAGACCCATTTGGCCCATTCTGGCGAATGTTGGTCGTTGGGTGTCAACACTTCCAAAGACATGCTTGTGACTTGCGGCAGTAAGGATCAGGTCAAGGTGTGGGAGATTGACTTTTCTCAGGAAGATGGCTCCAAGATCACAGAGAAGGGAGAGTTTGAGAAACTGAGCAAGTCTCGCTGTACCGACATTCTCTTCACTTCTGTTAGAGATCTCACCAGCACATATGAAATATTTGCGTTGCAGAACGCTGACAGGACAACCGAGGTGTTCCGTGTCCGTTCAAGTGATGAAATTAAGAAAGGTATCGCCAAGAGAACAAAGAGATTGAAGGAGAAAGGCGTCGAGGACGACGAGATCTTACAGTCGCTCCGCGACTCTGAGATCAGTATGCTCATCACGCCGTTGACAACGATCAGAACAATAGCCAAAATTAAGTCTTGCGCTTGGGTCAAACCTGGAAGACTGAAGCTCGACTTGCTTCTTGCACTTACTAACAATTCCATCGAGTACCACAATGTTCCGCTTCCAGAGAACATCAGAAAAGCTCAAGTAGGCGAGATCCACTCTGTCAAGGCTCATTCGATCGATCTTGCGGGTCACAGAACAGACATCCGCGCCATGGATATATCCGACGATAACAAGCTTCTAGCAACTGCGTCGAACGGTGAGTTGAAGATCTGGAACATCAGAACTCTCAACGTGTTGCGTAGTTTTGTGTTGGAAGGTGGCTATGCATTGTGTTGTAAGTTCTTACCGGGAGGAACCTTGGTGGTGGTTGGCTACAAGAACGGAGACTTGGAGCTTTATGATCTTGCATCTTCTGCATTAATTGACCGAGTTGAAAAGGCTCACGAGAACGCACTGTTAATCAACACTAAGGACGACAACGGATCAGCCATTTGGTCGATGGACCTCACGCCAGACGGCAAAACTTTGGTCACGGGAGGTAACGATAAGAAGGTCAAATTCTGGAATTTCAAGGTCAGTCAGGAGCTTGTTGCGGGCACTACGTCGGTGGTTTCGACCATGAAGTTGTCACACAGCAAAACCTTGGAGTTGAGCGATGAAGTGTTGTGTGTCAAAGTTTCGTCCGACTCCAAGTTCTTGGCTATCTCGTTATTAAACAACAACGTCCAAGTTGTGTTCTACGATACGCTCAAATTGTTCTTGACGTTGTACGGCCACAAATTGCCAGTATTGTCGATCGACATGTCGAGCGACAGCAAACTCATCATTACGTCTTCGGCGGACAAAAACATCAAAATCTGGGGTCTTGACTTTGGAGATTGCCACAAGTCCATTTTCGGTCATCAGGACTCCATCATGAACGTTCGTTTCCTTCCTGACAGCCACAACTTCTTCTCCTCCGGTAAAGATGGAATGGTTAAGTACTGGGATGGAGACAAGTTCCAATGTATCCAGAAACTTCTGGCACATCAGAGCGAGGTATGGGCTCTTTGCGTGGGCAGAGACGGTACATTTGTTGTTTCCACCTCTCATGACCATTCCATCAGAGTGTGGTCTGCCACAAACGACCAGGTTTTCTTGGAGGAAGAAAGAGAGAAAGAGATGGACGAATTATACGAGAATGAGTTATTGGACTCACTCGAAGCTGAAGATCCAGTACGGGCGCAGGATGACGACGATGATGAGGGTACGGATGAAGTCACCAAGGTCAGCAAACAAACCATGGAGTCCTTGAAAGCAGGTGAAAAGTTGATGGAAGCAATCAACATCGGTATTGAGGATATCGAAGCTACCGAGCAGTACGAATTGCAGTTGCAACAGTTCAAATCCAAGAAGCCCGGTGTGTCGATGCCCGTTAAGCCAACAGCAAATGCGATTTTGTTGGCCTACAGCGTCACAGGGCAGGAGTATGTGTTGAACACCATGCTCAAGATCCGAGCAGCACAACTTGAGGATGCATTGCTTGTTCTTCCGTTTTCGTACACCGTCAAGTTGTTAAGATTCATTAGCATCTGGACATCCAAGCAGCACATAAAAGGTAACATCGTGCACGTTGCACTCATCTGCAAGGTTTTGTTCTTTGTGGTGAAAGTGAATGCTAAGGAGTTGGTAAGCCAAAAGGACGACCAGTTGCGCCACTATTTGATCCAGGTGAAGAGCCAGCTTCGTGAGGAATTAGCTGGTGCATCAAGACAGTTGGGTTACAACACGCAAGGATTGAGGTTTAAAAAGACACAGTGGAAGTTGACACATGAGACCGAGTTCATTGATGAGGCGGAACAGAGAGAGCATGAGGAGAACAAGGCAGTCAAGAGAACGTTTGCGACGATATAGCTGGATATAGAGTAGAGGCATGAAGCATGAGCAGGAATTGACATTTGTAAAGTTGGAGAAAGTGTGACTGAGGAAGACTCTGGCTAAGACCTCTTGACCTGGATGATGAAACTCGCCAGAAATACTTGAGAGTAATTTCGATTATCGCCTCGCCAGAAATACTTACGGATAATTACGATTATCGCCTCACCAGAAATACTTACGAGTAATTACGATTATCGCCATGGACTAAGACAATTCTTCTTGTCAATAGGTATCGAATAATCTATGGGAAAGCTAGTTGGCTTCTACACCACGGCAGAAAAATAAAAAATCAGACCAACCGAGATACACTTTCTACTACAAATTTACTGCATCCATCGCAAGACCCCATATTTTCAAAAAGGTTATTTCCTCCCCCACGCCTTTTCTTTCCAATTCTCCTCGAGACTCCCACTGTCTCCTCTGTATGCAATAAGGGTGGAGAAGTGGAGCACTAGTGCGCATGCGAGAGTGGTGGAAGCCGTAGCCCAGGGAATATGGCTCCCCACCATCAATTCTAAGAAGAACACCTCTCGTCACAGCCACACAGCCATTTTTGTCATTTCTCTCGAACATCATTTTCTCTTCTCCCCTGTGGCCGAAATAAACTCCAACTATCCGATTTCTCGCTGCCGATATTAGCAAGCCTTTCCTGCGGATCCTTCCTACTGGCGCTCTACTCGGCCTTTCTGCCAGACTTCCTGCCACTAATTCCAGATATGGTGGTATATTCACTGCCACACCATCGATCCGATTAGGCGGTTTGGTAGACAAAATATCAAGTCTTGGCAAACCATTCCAAAACAACTAAGAATCCTCCCACTCTCCTCCACATCTCCCCCATGCCGTGTGTTTCCGTTGCACCCGGGTGTGTTCCTGCCGTCTGTCTTCGCTGACATTCGCCAAAGCCGCACTTTATCGATCGGCTGAGGCTTGGTGGTAGATACAGTGCCGGAGTTTTTTTCTCCTCGTTGATTCCAACTCTAACTGGCCACTTCTCCCTGACCGCCACCGGAGCTTTTCTAGTTGAATTCTTTGGTTTTCGCTGCGACCTTCATCAACTGAGTCACTGCGTGAACAACCGGCAATTGCTCCACCGGTGTTGTCCGACTCCGCCAGCTAAATTTCGCCTAGGGGAGTCTCCCTTTTGCCGCCGGCTTTACCCTCCAATATCTGGACTCGGGCGCAAATCCACGTTTTTTCCAGAATCACCCTCCGCTTCTGCTACATAAGATGAACGGCATGCAAAATACTCAAATGGGGGGGAGTTGGCACTCCACATTAGGAGTTGCCGACCGCCAGAAAGTGATCCAGGTGCTTGCTACCTCGCTCAAGGGCATTCCCAACAGCAACTACGACGAGCTGAGCATCAAGGCCATGGCTCTGGATTTCGAAAAGTTCACGTTTATGAAGGCGTCGTCCAAAGAAGAATATATGCGCTTGATCAAGCACAAAGTGACCCAGTTGAATCGGGCGAAACCTGGTGGTGGTGCAATGGGCCAGAAAGACATGACAGGCCAAGGTATTATGAACCAAGGAATCGCTCAGGGCATGAACCAAGGAATGAACCAAATGAGCCAGAACATGAACCAGATGAACCAGAATATGGGCCAGGGAATAAATCTGGGCATGAATCAGATGAATCAGAACATGGCCACCCAGAACATGGGGCAAGGAATGGGACAGATGAACCAGAACATTAACAATCTGAACATGAACAATCTGAACATGAACAACAACTTCATGGCTCGCCAGCAGCAGCAAAATGCCCAGATGATGCGTAACAACATGATGTCCCAGCAAAAACCTCCACAACCGAAGCTGGTCAACCCACCGCAACCTCAACAGGGGCAGATGCAACCGTCTCTCCAGCCTACGCAACAGCAGATCCAGCAGATCAGCAATATGATCAGGACAGTAACTATTCCTCCAACATTGTTGGCCAGAATCCCCAATTTGCCTCCCAATGTGAATACTTGGGCCCAGATTTACGATTGTTTCCATAATCAAGTGATTCCGAGATCAGCTATGCCAGTGGTCAAGGAAATCCACAATGCTCACTTTCAGCTTGCGTTGAGGCAGCATCAGCAGCAGAAACTTGCTCAGTTCCAGCGCATGAACGGCACTAATCAGGGAAACGATGCATCGATGAGAACAGGACTGAATGCTCAGTTCAACATGACGGGAAACAACAATAACAACATGAACATGAACGTGAATTCTAATATGACCTCCAACATGAATTCGAATATGGGGAACATGAACAACATGAACAATATGAGTAACATGAATAACTTGGGAAACTTGAGCAACATGAACTCCAACATGAATAACATGGGGAACATGAATAACATCAACATGAACAACATGAACAACATGAACTCGAATATGAACAACTTGGGCTCGAATATGAGCAACATGAACGATATGGGCAACATGAACAAAATGGGGAACATGAGTAATATGAACAGACAGCTTCAAGGCAACAATGTGAATGTGGATCAACTGCTGATGCAACTGCTGAACCAGCAGAATGCGTTTCAGGGCAATAACAAACCTCAGAGTATGCCACAGCAACAGAGTTCAGTACCTATGACCATGAACTCTCAGCAGCAACAGCGCCCTCAACTGCAGATGGCTAATCAGGCAATGGGCGTAGGTCAGAACCCTACTAACGATGCGAACCTCCAAAATATGCAAATTACTGCCCAAGATTTCGCAAAGTACAGTGGCGACGCCTTGGCTTTGTTGCAAAGATTACAACAGAATGGATCGGTTCAACCTAACATTGATCGAGCGCAAAAGGAACGCTTTCTACGTAAATATATTCTCCATCAGAAGCTGAAGATGCCAAAAGAACAGGGCCAATCTCAGAATCCAATTATGGCATCAAACAATTTCCAGTCCATACAACCAGATCAGCAACAGCTTCCGGCTCAGCAGCAGCAACAACAACAACAGCAGCAACAACAATCACAACAGCCTGCCTCGCAATCAATGATGAAGCCTAATATGGAACAACCTCCTCAAGTGCTGCCTATGGTGACTCAGTTGCCTCAGCCAAGCCTGCAAATCTACTCGCCTATGGTTGGTCCAAAGGCGGTGCCCGGCTCGCAACCTGGAAACAACATGAATGCGAATCAGTTGAGACTGAACTCAGCTGTGTCGCTAATTCCTGCTCTCACCGACGAAATGAAGGTGAAGTTAAGAGCATTGTTCGAAGAAGTTGGAAGAAATGCTTTGCCTCTCAAGGATATGACTGCGTTGATGTCAGAGAATGATAAGGCCCAAGTTCGGGAAACCATGTCCAAGATTACTCAGCAGTATGCAAGTGTGGATAGTATTCTAAACTACTTCTACCTGTTGACAAGAAATTTGGAGGCAACAAAGAGATTGATTCAGTTGAAGCGCATGACGAAGAGTATCTTGGAGAGTTTGCAAGGAGGCGTTTTCCTTGCCTCGCCGGATTTGGTTGAGAAAATGCGGTCGCAGTACCAGAAGTATTTTGATTTCGTGAAGGAACAACTCAATTTGAAAAGACAACAGCAGAATCAGCAACAACCTGTACCACAAGCACAGCAAGCAAGAAGTGTACCCGGAGGACAGCCATTCAATGCAAATCAGCAATATGCTACTCTGAATGTGCAACAGCAGCAGCCAGCGCAGCAACAGAATTTCCCAGTTCAAGCTGGTGGTCCTCAATTGGGTGTGCAAGGTGGAATTTACGCCAACCTAGCTCCACAGAGAGTAGGTGGTCCTATCGGGTCGAGTCCTATCATCCCCAGCACGTCTCCTACCATGACACAAGCTAGTGTTAAGAAGGGACATGCTAAGACGGCCTCTGTTTCTTCTGCTTCTGCGACCAGACGGAAAAGTGCCAAGTCGGGCTCTACACCTGCTGCTAGTGCACCTACTCCTGCCACATTGGCCAATGCTATAAAGACTCCAAACAGCATTTCCACCCCCCAAATTCCTCAGACGCAGAGCAACAAGGGTACACCTGTGGGCACTTCTCCGCATCTTGATAATAAAAACCCAGTTATTGAAGTGCCATTATTGGGCGAGGTGTTCGGTGTCAGCAGTGCTGACTCGAAAGTGATCAAGAGAAGAGAGCTTTCCACGTCCAATCCCGAGAAGTTTTTCTTTGCGGCGTTGACCAATTTGCTTGATCTACCTGATGGGGAAAATAGCACTAAGCAGACGGTTGACGGCAAGCCCTTGATCAATTCACCGCTCTCCCCCAAAGTTCCTGGAGAATGGAGCAGCGATGTGAAACCGTATGCCATTACGTCTGCGTTCCGTCAAGTTGACTTCATCAAAGACTTGACGTCAGGGGACATTTTGGATGAATGCAGGCAAATGGTGGAACAAGAGCTGCTTGAAAAGAAGGAGAACAACGTCAAGCGTGAGAGAGAGGACGAGAACGATTTAGAGCTCCTTTTCGGCGAGAAGAAAGTCAAGACCGAAGATTCAGAGTTCGAGAGATACCTATATGCGCCAGTTGAATTCGAAGAGTGGAAGGGTTGGATCAATGGCCTTCAGCAGACGAACAGTTAAAAATAACGGAAAGTGATACGACACTATTTATATTAATGTTAAGCGAGTGCATTAGTTACGAGGTAGAATAGTTATCAGTAGAATTGTCCTTGGGAGCCTCAGTACTGCAGTTAGCTAGAAGTAAGTTCAACAACTTCTATGACTACCGACGATAAAGTTTCTGTGGCGTTTGTCTGTCTAGGCAACATGTAAGTGATTCTTTGGTAAATTCAACAATTCTAGTCACTAACCTGGTAGTTGCCGTTCACCCATGGCAGAGGCCGTTTTCAAGTACAAAGTGAAGGAGTTGGGTTACTCTGACAAATTCAACATCATTGACTCTTTTGGAACAAGCGGCTGGCACATCGGAGAGACTCCAGACCATAGATCCGCAAGTACGTGTAGAAAACATGGTGTTCCTGTCAATCACCATGCGCAGCAGATAACATCCAAGGATTTTGCCAGATTCGACTACGTAATTGGCATGGACGAGTCCAACAAGGGAGATCTCTTGCACATGAAACCAAGAGGCGGCAAGACGCGGGTTGCTATGTTTGGCGAGTGGAAGAATGATTCCAGATTCTCCACAGTAGTGCTGGACCCATACTATGGGGGAAGACTGGGGTTTGAGACCAATTTTGAGCAGATTTCTCACTTCAGCGAGGAGTTTTTGAAGCAGGAGATCGGGCCCTTGGAGTAGTTGATTGGAGGAACTGGAGAGAATAGAAGTAGATCTGGAATCAGAAGCCTAGATGGAATCAGAGGCCCATATCAGAAGTATCTAGACGAACTAGAAATGGAGAAACATTAGATAGATATGGAGATAGATATGGGGCAGTAGTATAGATAGTGGCTACTACAACGCCAACCACAAAGCAAATATCACTGAAAGCATATTTCCTAATCTCGAACCCTCTGACTTTCTCTATAAATCATCCATGGACCTCTGGGCCTGCACGCACTCAACTCAAGTCAGCATAAGATACCTACTACTTCCACCATAGATGAGTTCAAGAAAACTACAACAGGAGTTTGATAAACTCCAAAAGAAAGTGGCCGAGGGCTTGCAGCAATACGAGGACATCTACGAAAAAGTCACCCTCACCGATAACTCCAACCAGAAAGAAAAACTAGAAGGAGACTTGAGAAAGGAAATCAAAAAGTTGCAGAGGTGTCGAGACCAAGTCAAGCAATGGTTGGGGGACAGCAGCAACAAGCTCGACAAGAGCGTTTTGCAAGATAACCGATCGCGCATCGAAAACGCCATGGAGCGGTTCAAGGAAGTGGAGAAGGTGTCGAAGATGAAGCAATTCTCCAATGAAGGATTGGAGATGCAAGCCAAGCTTGGAGCCCGCGGGCTAGACGAAGCCAAGAAGAACGACGCCTCCAGGTACATCACCGAGGTTCTTGATGAGCTCAACAGGCAGAACGAGTTATTGTCGGGAGAATTGAGCCAGATGAGCCATAAGAAGAAGCTGAGTGCCGTGCAGCAGGCCATAGACGAGTTGACGGAGAAAACTGAGCGCAACAACACCCACATCGGCAAGTTGGAGCTCATTCTCCGCAACTTGGAGAACGACCGGTTGGAGCCCGAGCGAATTGATGACATCAGAGACGATTTGGACTACTACGTGGAAAACAACCAGGCGGCTGATTTTGTGGAGTACAACGAGTTCTACGATGTGTTGGACCTCGAAGAGTCGCTTGATATTCTTCCTGCCTACCCACGGGCGCCGTCGGAGGAAATCAGTCCCACCCCTAGTCCTGAAAAGCCTCCATCGTCAGTGTCTGCTCCACAGAAATCTAGCTCTGACCGCTCGGCAACTCCAACGCCGACTGTTTCCGCTGCAGTTCCCGCCACCACTTCGACGGCGACGGCTAATGTCAAGGTTCTGACGCCTGCGCCTGCTCAATCTCCTCAGCCTACTACTGTTAGAGCTCCACCTCGAGGAATGAGTCCGCAGCCTAAGCCCGGGAGCCCAGCTCCCCTGACTCCCGTGAGAAGTGTTGCTGATGAGCTCAAGAAGCGTGTTTTGACCCAATCGGCCGCTACGGTTGCCGGAGCATCTGGACCTGTGAGTGGTTCTGTGTCCAGTGGATCTACACCCACCGCAAGCTACGCCACCGTCAGCAATTCTGCAGCTGCCACTTCAAGCCCAGCAAGACAATCTACTCTGCGCACGCCGCTGCCCATTGCCAGCAACGAAAACAAGACGTTTGGCCAAACGGCACCTCGGTTGAGCCAACTCGCCCTGACCAGATTAAACAACCCGTTGCCTTTCGCGGCCATCAGCCAGATGTTGGAAACGTCGCTTCTCAACTGCCCCGACTCGTTCGATCTGGAGAGACCTCGGCAATATAATCCTGTCAATGTTCATCCTTCGTCGGTGGATTATCCGCAAGAACCGATGTTCGAGCTAAATCTGGCCAACGTCATGAAGAAGTTCGACATCGACACTCTATTCTTCTGCTTCTACTACAGCGAGGGCCAGGACAACTTGGCCAAGTGGAACGCGGCCCGCGAATTGTCCAGACGTGGGTGGATATTCAACAGTGAGACCAAGCAGTGGTTTTGCGACGACTCGCAGAAGCCACGCACTGCAATTCAGAAGGAGGCAGAGGGGGCACCGGCGAGCTACAAGTATTTTGACTACCAGAGTAGTTGGTTGACGAGACGCAAAGAGAACTTCACGTTTAAGCCGGAGGTTCGCCAGACGTTTTGAGAATATACGAGCTATAAATAGGACGGAAGAGAATAGGAGGGAGACCAATGTATGATTGTTGAGTAGCGTGGGTTGATCTGTAGAGGACTTTCCGGTTTATTTCACATGAAACGGCATTACTTTAGAATCGTTAACTGTCGGAAGTAGCGACCCGAAGATATGGAAATAATGGCCCACGGTGGCCGTGCCTAGGCTAACGGGGAATGCGCACCAGTGTAGGACAATGCAGATCCATGCGATCGGGCCAATGACAGACTTGACAAACCATAACAGAAAGTGACATAAAGTAGCAGAAAATGGCAAACCAGCAACTGGCAGCAAGCAGCATGAGATTACAGAAAATTACCGACATGAAAAGGATCCAGAACCATATCGCTCCCCCAAATTTCCGGACCCCGGCCCAACTCACCCATCCCCTACATATGTTCTTTCGCCCATATGCCTGTAGAGAAAATGCGGCGCCGCCTGCCTCAAGTCACAATGGTATACCTGATTCAGATTTTTGTTCCATTTTTCGTTTTTCGACGCACTCACTATTATTTCTATATTGGAGTTTGTAGTGTGAACGACATTCCGCATCGAATCACTTCAGCTGAAACGTGGTAGTTCCGCATCGGTGTATTTCGTCCAGAAGTCAGAAGTCCGAAGTCACTATTACGACCACGATACTTAGCACAACTGGCCAAAACTTAACAACTGACCAAAGCGTACCAGAAATCTCCAAATCGCCAAATATCTCCAAATCTCCAAATCTCCAAATATTTCTACCACCGCGTTCCATACTACCGTTTCTTCCATCATGTCCATGTCCCAGTTCACCCCATCCCCCACGGCCCTACGGCCCCGTGACGAGACGTCGTCCGCATCCTACGACGCCAACGGCAACCTCATTTGCCCCACAGACCCCGCCAAATGCCCCGTCTGCCCCGACAACCAGGAATGCTACCAGCAAGCACGAACCTCCACCTCGTGCGCCAAATACGTGTGTGTTTCCAAAACGCCCCAGTCGGAGTCGTCGGTTTCCGTGGGCGGCATCGTGGGTGGCGTTGTAGGAGGCATTGTTGTGCTTGCAGCGTTGGCGTTCGTGTACTACAAGTTTGTCTACCGCAAGAAACATCCGCGGGTGAGTGAGGTGGCCATGGACGAAATGGACGCGGACGCGACGTTTCTGGCGACAAATGGCGACGACTCGCCCCTGGGCGAGAAGTTGGACCGGCCCCAGGCTCTCCGGACAGGGCTGGCCAACTCGGTGACGAAAAACCGCCGCCTCCTGGCGTACGAATCGTTTATGCGGCCCCAGGCCCGCTACACAAAACGGCCCAGCGTGGCCAGTTCTACAGAAGGGTCTGGGACGTCGACCGGCGATGTTCGCGGCCACCTTCGGGGAGGAATGGCTAGCTACGCTAATGCAGACATTTCGAAACGAAATTCGGTTGCAACCACCATCTCCACCACCAACGCATCGAACATTCTTCCCATTGCATACATTCCGGGGGTGACGATCCGGCCGTCGAAAAACAACACGCGGTCCATCTATTCCTACGAGACCGATCTGATTTTCTCCGACATGAATGCCATTGAGAATGCCTCCATAGTGGCGGAGCGCGGGGCCAACCAAAAGTCCACCATGACGGCGATCCGTGCCCAGCCCAAATTGGTGAAGGTAGGGCGAATCGACGAAGACGACGAGTTGGACGACGACGGCGTAGACGACACCAACGTCACCGGCGTGGACGATGTAGCCAACTCCACCTGGGATGCCAAGGACCTGTCAGTGGGAACCGCCCTGTATACGGTCAATACCCTGAGCACTAATGTGCATGGAGGCGACGATAGCGAGCCGGACTCCGATGTGGACTCGGACATTGTGGAGATTGGGCGTGCCACATCCACCCGCCAGGCACGCCGAGTAGTGGGGGGAGGCGATTCCAGTGGAGCCGATGTGGACCGCGGCGATCAAGAACTGGGGTCGATTGTGTTGGATATCGAAGGTCCAGACCATCGGCCATGATAGCGCCGTGTGCGAGAAGAAGTGCGGAATGACGACCGAATGTCTTCTTCGATTAGATGCGATGGGGTGTAGGTAGAAAGTAAGTTGCAATGGATTTCCGATTGGATGGTTGCAATCTGTTGTCTTCTGTGCGCGTGGTCCGGTTGGCTCGGATGCCCACTGCCGGAGCTCCACTGCCACTCGGTACCTACCACATCTCCACCAGGGCCAGAGAGCACCAATTAAGTAAGCGTTGTGTATATAGACGAGATAATCGATAGCGGTAGCGGCGAGAAATGTTGGGACGGTGTGAAGGACTATTAGTTGTAATTAGTAAAGCGTGTGGGCTGCGGTTCACATGGGCCGGGGTAATTGGAGGTTGTGCATTAAGTGGATGTGGTTATGGTTGACTCTTGGATTGCAAATTCCGAGGGCACCCTCCCAGCCACCAGGTGAGGAAGTGGGAATTGGTCCGGTAACGGTGGGGGATGAGCGGCCCGGTGGAGGAGTAACCGAGGGGCACCAATCGGTCGGGCTTGCCCCGCCACCGAGGATGTACAAGTCACGTGACTCGCACCTTGCCTCGCACATTCCTTACCCCCGTCACCGCCCTCGCGTCTACCCCCGGATCTCCTCGCAACCGGAGCAAGCTGCCCCTACCCCCACGCCGGTTTTTTGGGAACATTTTTCGTCCCCGTATAAATAGCCCGCGATTCCCCATCGATTTTCATCTCATACCTCATCCATAATGTCCGATCTTGACCAATTGGCTATCTCTACCATCCGTTTGTTGGCTGTCGACGCCGTCTCCAAGGCTAACTCCGGCCACCCAGGTGCTCCCTTGGGTTTGGCTCCTGCCGCCCACGTTGTGTGGAAGGAGATGAAGTTCAACCCAAAGAACCCAAAGTGGCTCAACAGAGACAGATTTGTGTTGTCTAACGGTCACGCCTGTGCCCTTTTGTACTCCATGTTGCACTTGTACGGCTTTGACTTGTCTCTTGACGACTTGAAGCACTTCAGACAGTTGGGCTCCAAGACCCCCGGTCACCCAGAGTCCACCGATGTTCCTGGTGCCGAAGTCACCACCGGACCTTTGGGTCAGGGTATCTGTAACGCTGTGGGTATGGCCATTGCTCAGAAGCAGTTTGCCGCCACCTACAACAAGGAGGGTTTGACCGTCAGCGACTCGTACGTGTACTGTTTCTTGGGAGACGGATGTCTTATGGAGGGTGTTTCTTCCGAGGCTTCGTCGTTGGCCGGCCACTTGCAATTGAACAACCTCATTGCTTTCTGGGACGACAACCACATCTCCATCGACGGTAACACCAACGTGGCGTTCACCGAGGACGTTATTGCCAGATACAAGGCTTACGGCTGGCACACCATCAATGTCGACAATGGTAACACCGACTTGGTTGCCATTGCTGCCGCCATCAAGGAGGCCAAGGCCCAGACCAACAAGCCCACTTTGGTGAGATTGCCAACCACCATCGGTTACGGTTCTCTTGCCCAGGGCACCCATGGTGTCCACGGTGCTCCATTGAAGCCAGATGACATCAAGCAGTTGAAGGAGAAGTTGGGTTTTGACCCAACCAAGTCCTTCCAGGTTCCTCAGGAGGTGTACGACTACTACTCGTCGCTTGCTTCCAAGAGCCAGGCCATTGAGGCCGAGTGGGAGGCCACCGTGGCTGAATACCAGACCAAGTACCCAGAGCAAGGTGCTGAGCTCAAGAGAAGATTGGATGGTAAGATGCCTGCTGGTTGGGAGGCTGCTTTGCCAACTTACACTCCAGCAGACAAGCCATTGGCCACCAGAAAGTTGTCGGAGATGGTTTTGACCAAGGTGTTGCCAGTGTTGCCTGAGGTTATCGGTGGTTCCGCCGACTTGACCGGCTCCAACTTGACCAGAGCTCCCGACATGGTTGACTTCCAGCCTCCATCCACCAACTTGGGTGACTGGTCTGGTCGTTACCTCAGATACGGTGTCAGAGAGCACGGTATGGGTGCCATCATGAACGGTATTGCTGCTTTCGGTGGTAACTACAAGAACTACGGTGGTACTTTCTTGAACTTCGTCTCCTACGCTGCCGGTGCCGTGAGATTGTCTGCTTTGTCCCACCTCCCAGTGACGTGGGTCGCCACCCACGACTCCATTGGTTTGGGTGAGGATGGTCCAACCCACCAGCCTATCGAGACTTTGGCTCACTTCAGAGCTACTCCAAACTTGTCTGTGTGGAGACCAGCCGACGGTAACGAAGTTTCCGCTGCCTACAAGAGTGCCTTCGAGTCCACTTCTGTGCCACACATCATCGCTTTGACCAGACAGAACTTGCCTCACTTGGAGGGTTCTTCTATCGAAGTTGCTTCTAAGGGTGGTTACACTTTGGTTAAGGCCGACAAGCCAGACGTCATCATTGTTGCTTCCGGTTCCGAGGTTGCCATCTCTGTTGACGCTGCCAAAAAGTTGGCTGAGCAGGGCTTGTCCGCTTCTGTTGTTTCCTTGCCAGACTTCTTGACTTTCGACAAGCAGCCACAGGAGTACAGATTGTCTGTTCTCCCACACGGTGTTCCAGTGTTGTCTGTTGAGGTTATGTCTACCTTCGGCTGGGCCAAGTACTCTCACGCACAGTTTGGCTTGGACAGATTCGGTGCTTCTGGAAAGGCTGAGGATCTTTACAAGTACTTTGAGTTCACTCCAGAGGGTGTTGCTGAGAGAGCTGTTAAGACTATTGATTTCTTCAAGGGCAAGGACGTGATTTCCCCATTGGAGAGAGCTTTCTAATTAGACTGGTAATAAAAGTGTGTTGATGTCACCTGTGTGTAGCCAAAGTAAAATATCTGCGAGCCGGAAAGGTGTTCTCCACATAGTGTGGGAGGCTGTAAGAAGGAGTGTGGTAGGTCCACATGACCGAAGTATATTGACCACTTGCACTCCGAAACCGCGTGCCCCTTTCGTAATTTAACGTTAAACATTTTAATCATCCACTCATTCAACTATTTCATAAATAAATCGCATAAATATTCGTGTCAGACCAGTGGTCGCACAGCAACCTTTTGGCAGCCAATTCTTGCTCGGCATTTACTTGGAAGTGTCCACAACGTATCTACCCAAGATCTTGCCCTGCTCCATCAACTTGTACACCTCAGGCAACTCCGACAACCCGACAACCTTGATTGGACACTTGACCAAGCCTCGGGTGAAAAAGTCAATGGCCTCGGCAGAATCGGCTCTGTTACCAACGTAAGAACCGCAAATGTTCACCGACTTAACAACAGTGGTGAACACTGGGGCAACAACCTTAGCTCCCGCAGGCAAACCAACCAACACAACCGTACCTGTAGATCTCACGTACTCCACAGACTGACCAATTGCAGCCTCAGACACCGATACGTTAATAACTCCGTGAGGTCCACCACCAGTGATGGTCTGCACGTCCTTGACAACATCCTTGGACACCGTGAAATCTACAAAAGCCTCGGCACCCAACGACTTGACAAAGTCGCCTTTATCCTTACCACCATCAATACCAATGACTCTGTAGCCCATGGCAACTGCGTACTGAACAGCCAACGAACCCAACCCTCCAGCAGCACCGGAGATAGCAACCCACTGGCCGGCATTCAAGTTGGCGGTCTTCAACGCCTTGTAAACGGTGATTCCAGCACACAAGATAGGAGCCACCTGAGCCAAGTCGGTGCCCGGTGGGATTCTGGCCGCGTGAACAGCATCAGCGGTGGCATATTGCTGGAACGACCCATCGTGAGTGTAACCAGATAAGTCTGCGTCGGCACAGTTTGACTCGTTGGTGTTCTGGCAGAATTCACAAGAGTTACAGGAGGAGTTCAACCATTTCACCCCGGCGTAGTCGCCAATCTTCCACCCTTTCACGTTCTCACCCATGGCAACAACGACACCGGCACCTTCATGTCCACCAACCAATGGAAGCTTCGTATCCAATGGCCAATCACCTTTCCAGGCGTGCAAATCGGTGTGGCAAACACCGGAATACTTCACATTGATCAATAATTCGTTTGGCTTTGGCTTTGGCACAGGAATGTCCTTGTAGAGCAATGGACCACCGTTGGTCTCGAAGATGACGGCCTTTTGAGTAGTTGGAATGGACATATTGGGAGTTTTTTGTTTTTGAATTTGTGATGAAGAATTGGAATACCGGTTAAATCTGGCTCTATTTATGGCTGCCAATATTGTGGGGACGATGAGTGGGGCCGGGGAGTTTAGCACCTTCACGAATATCGGTATCTTCATATGAGCCCGGGACAACCTTTGTAATTGTAACCGTAACACCTAAAATTGGAGAACGGAGGGTCCTTCAACCGCATAGATCATGCGGTATGCGTGAACAGCGATGGGGTTGAGGAGAAGGTGGAATCTGCCTCATAAGCTCATAAACTCCAATCACACCCAATGGCCACAACTCATAGTTACGTTGGGAATCTCTCGGTAAGGCCCTGTGGTCGGAGCCAGTGCGCACAGTAGCGAAAATCCGCGGGGAAACTCCATACTTCCCCAACAGAATTGAATGAATCACGGCATGGAGATTCCAGTTGCTGGCACCTGTAGCCTCTGTTCGGAGTTACCGACGGTTTGTATGTCCTGATGAACCCAGGAGTTTAGGAGTGGGGGCCGGGGGGTCCCCACAACGGGTCTCGGGTGCAGGACCAATTATTCCTGGGACTGACCGTAGCATCAGTCGGAGTTAGGAGGCAGCGATGACGACAGAGGAATTAACGAGTTATTAGTTGGAGAGGGTCATTTGTTGGGAAGCGATGAAGTTGGATATGTGATGGAATTGGAAATGGATTTGAGAAGTTTAGTAGCCTGGAATAGTGTGGGGAGTTGTGATTTCAGTTCCGAAGCTTATGGAACTGGATCTATCTATATAGTAGGCAGCTATAGTGGTTATTGCGGGTAATATCAAGATGGTTGCTAAATATTGTCGTGGTTATTTCATAGTGGTTATTTCATAGTTGCTATATCATAATGGTTATATCATAGTGGTTATATCATAGTGGTTATATCATGGTGTTTACTGGGATTGTAGTGGATAATGTAGAGTTAGGGACACTGGGAGATATGTAGGCTGTGATACTTTGAGACCTTGTAGTTTGTGAGATTCATGGATATGACGAACTTCATGGAGATTGGATGCTGATGGAGTTCATGACAACATTGAGAATGTGACGAAATTCATGGAGTTTGTGAGGTTGTCTTATGATGGTATGAACTCATGACATTAGCACTATGGATATTGACACTGACGTATAAATGTTCGGGAATCTCATCCTGGAAGTGGAATAGTATTGGTGCTCTTCCAAATCACATCCAAAACAATCAATAGAACAGATGCCGTGGCTCCCACTTTTCATTTTGTACAAATTCAACCAACGTAGACGACCCCGTCTGGAGCAATGGATGTCCGCTCACCACCGTCAAAAACTTCTCTAGCCCCTGCCGTCTGCTCTCGATGTTCAAGTCGTTGAATTTGTTCAGGCTGAAGAGAATCTTGCCGGGAAGCGGCGGAATGATGACCCGAGTGGATTCTTGTTCCAACATCTTGCGGAAACTGACAAAGTCGCTGTATCTACGCCGCACTTTCGATGTACGCTTCTTGAATGCTGGAATGTTGGTTCGACATACGATCTCGTAGTCTGTAAATACCTCTCTTCCATGGTGGGTCTGAGGATTTCTCACCTGAAGTTAGTAGATTGGATGGAAACCGTGGTGTGGTACATACTTCTATTTCAAGAAAGTTTTCGGGCTCGCCGTAGATATCGTTGAATGTCTGTTTATGTTTGCTGGTGAGGATTTCGCTCACTGGTTGGAACGGCTTTGACATGTGGAGTAGTTGGTCAGTGAGCAGGAAGTGCAGGTAGATAAGGTATGGAGTGGGAGCTTGAAAGAAAGTTGGGGATTGATGGGATAAATTGGGGAGATGGGATATGGCTACTGTTGGATCTTGGATCGATTTGACCCGTTCTTTTGTTTTTTTTTTGACCCGGACAAGTTTTTGAAAGAAATTGACTACGGCTGCGGAAACTTGAGAATAGGATTTTGCAATTAAGGAAGGACAAAATTGAGAGCCAGAAATAACCAAACAATTGATAAAAAAACATGAATAGCAAAGAATGAGCTCTATCGAGAAATCACAAAGAGCAAGAGGGTAGCATGTAGGGAAGTGCCCTTTTTACTTAAACACATCCAAAGGAAATGCGTGGACAATGCAATTTGGTATGAATCAATGGAAGTGGAAAACAATTGGACAATGAATTCGGACGATGGGCAACAATTGGACAATGGATTTCGACAATGGAATTGGGCAACTTTCTAAATGACAAAACCCTCTCATTTCTGAAAGTTTCGAATCGACGAAATAGAATAGCCAACGTGGAAAACCAGTACTTCCTTACAATCTACATCCAATTAACCAGTTCTTTTATTCTTTTCCGTTATAAATATCAAAGGTAGGCCATGTTGATAGCCGGCACATCGTTCTTCTTATTGGCGGCTCCAATCCACACATGGGGCCAGCCCAAGAAAAAGGCAATGCCACTGCCCCATCCGATTAATGCGGGCACTCTGCGAGCAGCTAAAGTAGTGTAAGAGGTTCTTGGAATAGGCATGATCGAGGACAAATGTGAATAGTGAAAATGAAACCAGAAGAATAGAGCGTCTTTTATACTATGCATTTACAAAGTCGATGTTTGGGTGCAAATCATGTTTTCTTGTTGTGGGCCCACTACATCACCAGATTCTCGAATGTGGTGCGATTGTCATATATGGGAAGAAACTTGATGGGACGAGCGTATTGCGCGACATGGATCCATGTTCCAACTTTACGGAAGAGAGGACGAGGGTGCGCTCTTTCGTACTTTCTACATCGGAGACAGGGCCAGTTTTTCCAGTGTTCTCTGTATGCTTCTTTCTAGAAAGTCAGAACTCTCTCGTACAGGACAAACCAATGGGGTGACGAGGACATGTAGAAATTCTTCGGTGGCATGGTTCTGGTGTTCCGATTTTTCACGCCAGAAATTGTTCCATGGGTCAGTTTCCCAACCCTTCTGCAATATACTATCTACTTCAAACTCATTCTCTGACCTCAGACCTATTAAGATTCCCTCTTCATTAACTTTAATTATCAACTTTTCATGAATACTTAAAAATCTCATTAAACCATATAGTGTATTGTGTCTTCTGACTATAATATGTACTCTCCCAATAATAATATTTTGTATCCTTAAGCCTCCTTCTTCGACAACATCTCCTCCTGCAAGTTGAAGGTGTCACCGTTAACCTCGGTATCCTTAATCACAGCAACCCTCATGGTGGCCAACAAGTTGTGGGCAGCATTAGAGTGGGCGTAAACATGGCCATTGAATGCCTTGGTTGCATCCTTTCCCAATGAGGCTCTCACCAATGCCTGTCCACCAGGGTGCTCCTTGATGAAGCTCTTGACATTGTGGACAATACCAGAAATGATGATAAGTCCTTCCTCCTTGGCGATCTTGTTGAAGTGCTCCTTGTCCCAAACTGGCAACTCGCTGACTGGAGTACCCCAGTTCAACTGCTTCTTCATGGAATTCAACTTTTTCTGCTGCTGCTGGTACAAACCCTGCTCGATGGCATTCTGAGAGAACGTCTTCAAGTTCCAGGCCAATCCAACCTTGGACAAAGACCAGATGATCATCTTGGTTGGGTCGTATTGGTACCACTTCAAGGCGTTTCTGTAGTCCGATGGGAACTCGTGGTGGAAGTTGTGGTAACCCTCACCAAAAGTGACAAACGCAGTAAGCACGTGGTCTCTTGGGGTTCTTCTGTCGTCAAATGGCTGAACTCCGATCCAGTGGGCCAATGAGTTGACACAAAAAGTAGCCTGCTGAATGAAAGCATACTTCAAGATACCGGCGTAAATGAATCCTCCCCACCAGTCGCCCCATCCCAAACCAGCAATAAGAGTTGGAGTGACAACAGCGGCTGCAAGCATCATAAGCAAGTAGTGACGATGCTGGAACACCACGATTGGGTCGGTGGTCAAGTCGGAGATATCAGCTCTAGCTCTATTCTTTGGGTTAGCCTTGGTCAACATCCACCCCATGTGCGAGAACCAGAACCCCTGTCTGGCATCGTAGGGGTCTCTGTTGGTATCGGTGAATCTGTGGTGGATTCTGTGCGAGTGGCCCCACCACTTGATAGAGCCCTGGACAGCACCAGCTCCGAAAAAGGCAAAGAACAATCTAGGAATCCAGTGAGCATCGTAAGCCTTGTGGGCGAAAAGTCTGTGGTAGCCGGCGGTGATGGAAGCACCGGAGAAGGCATACAAAATAACCCCAAGAATGACGGTTTTGAGTTGAGGTGGATTACTGATGGCGTTGTAAAGTCCGAAAGCAGGAATGGCAACCACAAGAATAAAGTTCAACCAATTCACGTGCTCGTGCCAGTTGGAGAGCGTCCAGGGCTTCTCGGAAATGTGCATGATCTTGGAGTACTTGCGGCGCTCTCTCTCGTCCTTTTCAAAGAAAGTTTCCGAGTCCTTGGCCATCTCCTCGGCAGTAACATCAACCAAAGATTTGGTTCCCATCATGCGGCCACCCAAGCCGGCGGCGACAATTCTGGGGGTTTTCTTGTTTGCACCCGCAGCAAGCGCATTGAGCGAGGTCAAATCGACCGTGTCCAAATTATCCAGACTCATTGTGGTAAGCGAAAAGATTGGAATTGGTGGCTAGATATACTCGGGTGGTATACAGGCGCAAAAAAAATTGGGTATTGTGGGTCTGCGACAGTGGAAGTGCAGAAGTGGCGGTGCGGTTGAGATGAAAGGGTAAAAGGGGAGTCGCAGAGGCGAGAAGCTAATACCGAATTTTCTGGCGGTGGAAACGGCTGGGGGCTGTCGCCTTTTATAGTGGATCGGGATAGACAAACCAGTGGGAAAAGTAATGGGCCGCTCCTGCAGAGAAATTGTTGGGTCCGCCCTTCTGCGATAATACATAGGGTGACATGTTAAGGAGAAAGTCAGTTCATGCGAGTAGGGGTGGGGGAGGGTGGAGGAGAGACGATGAGAATCGGATGGGATTTATGGATTTTATGAATTTTCATGGAGATTGCTAGCAATTTGTGTGGTGCGGAAGGGTAGCCAGTCAGGTGGGAATAGATGTGAGGTAATTGTGTATAGTGAGTTAGTAAGACAGTAGGGGTGTAGGGGTATGGGTATAAAAGGGCTATGGGTATAAAAGGGCTTGGAAGGGTATAAGCAGAGGATTAGAGGTTATTTCATTAGATGTAGAGTTGGCAATTAATCTGCAAAGGGCAACGGAGACTCCGTTCCCTGCGTATTGGATGGCTCTCAACAGATTTGGCACCAACGGTGTATGGGTGTATGGGAAAGATGAAAGATGGGAGTTCCGGATGGATGGGATATACGGGAAAGGTGAAATTGAGGAAATGGCGAAAAGGCGAATTAATTACTGGCAGATGGGTCAATTAGACATAACGACGACCCTGCAATTGTATGATTGCTCAATTTACATATCCACATGGTTCGTAGCTATTAGGGAAAGTTATTAGAAAAAGAAATGCTCGGGTATAAGGAGCCATCGATAAGCCACGGGAGGTGAGCCCTGAAGATAAAGTGGTGTGGCCACGAAAGGGATGGCTCCAGTTGTGCATTTGAGATATTGTGTTGTATGTGTTATCTGGCCAGAACAATCACCCAGCTGAGATCCATGGTCGGAGTCCATATCCATTTTGTCTTCGGGATCCATGATCATAGTCGTCGGGATCCAAGTTGTGAGTGACAGAGGCTATTTTGATTTTCTCATTTCTTCAGATAACTCATAGTCTTTAGGGTTCTCATAGTCTTCAGGTTCTCATAGTCTTCAGATAGCTCATAGTCTTCAGAAAGCTCATACTCTACATAGGCTCATACTCTACATAGGCTCATACTCTACATAGTAGTCTTCAGATAGTATACTTCAGGCACTCCAGAGATAATAGTCTTCAGACATGCTTCTTGGTGAAAGTTGCATTTGGAACCTCAGCCCATTACATGACAGATGCGCAGGTTCATGAACTTTAAGCTTTTAGCTTTCATTGCTATGCCACCGTCCCAGAAAAATAGACTTGGCAATTGGATCGAATTGGGCGACTGGGTCGGCGAATAGGAGAATAAATCCACCACGTACATCTGAGGTCACTCGGAAATTATCAACGCCAACTTTCCATTCGTCACGTTTCCATCACTTTTTTTCATCTCATCGTGACCCCACACAAAAAAAAAAGTCTCGCACGAGAATCTGCTGAATACCAGATACCTTTATACATAGTCCGCTTCAAATTGTTACCTGGAGTTCTCTTTTGATTTTGGACTCTGATTCCGATTTCTCGTTTCATTTTCTTCCACTCATTCTGTCTCATTTTCTTCCACTCATTCTGTCTCATTCATCCCGTCATTCTTCTCCTTTCCACTTTTCTCGCTCTTTTTTAATTCTCTTGCTCATTCGCATTTCTCCTACCCCACGTTACTGATAATGCTGATCAGGTGGTTGCCACTGCCGCACCCACCCATTGTTTCAAAAACCACCACTAATCCATGACCCACCAAAAACCCTCTACCCCCAATTCCATCCTCCCATCCTCATATTTCCTCCATCCTCTCGTCGTTATCGTTTCCTCCTATCCTACACCCGTGCACCTTCGGTTTCTCCCCATATCCTGCACACGTCCCGGTCACTGAAAGGAGTGATACTCGCAACGGTTGGGGAATCTACTCGTCTTTTCCCACTTGTTCCATCCCATCACTGGCCAAATTCCAGCAAAATCGCAATAAGAAACTCCCCACGCGTCTTCCAATTGTTATCTCCACCCAATTCCCCCAATCTTTTCCCCCAATGTCCCATAATCCATCGTTTCTGAGGTCCCCACAGTCTCCAATGAATCATGCCCAATTGCACCCCCTCCACGGCCAGTCTGTGTCGAGGAAACCGTCAATTGTCGAGATGTTGTCGTCGCCCCCGCCATTACCCGCCGACCACCATCACAATCCGTCCGACGACTTCAGTTTGTCGAGAAACACCTCCATTTCGTCCAGATCGTCCAGTTTGTTGCAGCAGTCCATGATGCCGTCGGACTGGAACGATATTTTGTTGGCGGACTTGGCCGAGTCCAATAAACTTATCGCCATCAACTCGTCGTACTCGGTTCAGCAGGCGTTTGAGACGTTGATCACTCACGACTTGACCTCGGTGCCGGTAGCTTTGGCCACCACCGACTATGATTTGGCCAATTGCTTGTCGTTTGACTATTCCGACTTAAATACCTATCTTTTGTTGATCATGAACAAGATCAACTTGAATTCGTTATGTATCGACCAAATCACTGGCGACGACGGTCAGGAATTGACCGTGCAACAAAAGCAAGATACGATCGGCGCCCTCGTGCACAAGGCCAAAAAGGGTGAGGAAGTGCCAGTAGATTTTATCATCAAGTTGCATCCAAAGATCCCGTTCTTGAAGTTCAAGGAAGGAGACACATTGCTCAAGGCCGTCGAGGCATTTGGTAATGGCGTCCATAGAGTGGCCATCGTAGACTCCCACAACAAGATCACCGGTGTTCTTTCCCAGAGAAGAGCGATCAAATTCTTGTGGGAGAACGCCAGACGGTTCCCGTCGCTCGAGTTTCTCTTGAACTCCACCTTGCTAGAATTGAAGATCGGTTCGGCTCGTCCAGTCACCATCCAGGGCGACCTGCCGTTAATTGAGGCGTTGCAGAAAATGTTCGACGAAAATGTCTCGTCGCTTGCTGTCATCGACAAGAACAAGCAATTGGTGGGCAATATCTCCATTGTCGATGTCAAGAACGTCTCTTCCACCAAAAACTCCCACTTTTTGTTCAAACCGGTCACCAGCTTCATCTCATACAATTTGTCTCAGAAAGGCATCGAGAAGGGCCAGGATCAGTACCCAATCTTCCACGTCAATCAACAGTCATCGTTGGGTAGGGTTATTGCCAAGTTGGTTGCTACTCAGTCGCACAGACTATGGATAGTTGAGTCCAGAACCTCGGCGCAGTTCTCAACGTCTTCTGCGTCGGGATTTCCTAACCCATCTACAATTGAGACGGCGCTCTCGTCGGCAGAAGCTACAGTATCGGCAGCGGCCGTATCTACATTACCCCAGGATAGCGGCCGCACAGGTAAGCTCATAGGCGTAGTGACGTTGACAGACATTCTCGGGCTCTTTGCAGCCCACAAATCAGGCATTAAAATTGATCCTCAAGCGGCAAGAAATATCCGAAGAAGATCGTCTACGCTGACCACCAGATCATCGTTAGATGCAGCAACAGGATTTGCTAGTGGAGGCGGCAACTCCAGTACTCCTTCTACGCCACACATGTCTCTGATCAACCAGGAAATGTTCCGCAAGTCCTACCAAACGGGTAAGACTGACAATGTATTTACCCACGAATAGTTAGCTTCAAGTTCACATACTAGTGAACAGTAAGTACGTTCCTAGTATTGGCCTGCACAATGGTGCCAGATCACCAAAGGTATTGGTGCGAGTATTACAATATATACGTATGATACAGTGCTGGTTGGAGAGATAGAATTGGAGAGGGGAGAAACAGTGAGGGATATGATATTTATGTAGAATTAGGTTGACGACAGAAGGAGATATCGATGGAAATGCAGGGCACGAGCCCCGATCACGTGGTAAGCAGTCACGTGACGATACACACCAAGTCCTCCTCTCGTTTCCGAAGCAACGGGTGGCAAAACTTCTCCCCTCATGCGGTCTAAATAGGCAAGTGCACACCCACAACATAATATTTGGGTCTGGCAGAAAATTCTCCCCTTTCCTCCCCAATTGCCCCAACCCCAAATTCAATCACCTCCTCACCTATTCCTGCTGGTAGCCCTATCATGTCGGCCGGAAAAAAATGTTAAGAGCCGCAGACCAAAGGATGGTGGCGGTAAATCAAGGACCGCCCGCGTAACTCTCAGCGCAGGCATCGGAGCCAGGGGTTACCCGCCCCAATTCACCAAAAAATCCTGCTCCCATATAAAGGTCATCCTCGCCAAAAAAAAATTCGCCCCTTTGGAAATCTTTTTTTCATCAATCATTCACAATGGGTAAGGAGAAAACTCACGTTAACGTCGTCGTCGTCGGTCACGTCGATTCTGGTAAGTCTACCACCACCGGTCACTTGATCTACAAGTGTGGTGGTATCGACAAGAGAACTATCGAGAAGTTTGAGAAGGAAGCCGCTGAATTGGGTAAGGGTTCTTTCAAGTACGCTTGGGTGTTGGACAAGTTGAAGGCTGAGAGAGA
>JAJMJY010000056.1:0-34954 GCA_030569115.1 Sungouiella ezoensis
TAGAATAGTTGACTCCTTTCGGTGATCATTACTCAAAACGTATAAATGATCCCCTAATTTATCATCTCATTGGATTACCTGGCGGCTACCCCGATTTTAATAAATTCGGTTCTGCATGTTGTCTTCACACATTTCAACAGTCTTGGTCACCTGGTGCAGGATGACACGATGTTTTGCTATTTGGCCAATGAAGTAGGTAGAAAATTCGTGAAGTCTATAATACAAAATGCGCGGATCAGGCGAGAGGAAAGTCCTGAATCATATTGACTCCGTCATAATCTTTCCCGATCAAGATAATTTATGTACCAAACAGCCTAAGAAGGCATTCCAGAATAAGAATGGAGCCCATGAGGGCAATAAAGAGGAAGGACGCATAAGATAGGAAAAAAATTGAGGGAAGCTGGACCCCATATCCTAGGGAAAAAGCTTGGGCATGAGAAAGAACCGAAACAGTCTGGGAAGAATACTCGAAGAGTTATTTAGGGAATATTGAATACGAACTGGAGGATTTACATATGGAGAATCTCCTGGCATTGTAGAGGACGAAAATCGTAAGATGTAAGCGCCAAAGTGAGCATTTGCAAGAAAAGAAAATAGTTCAATCTACAGGATATGGTAGATAAGGTGATAGTGGCAGAACGAAGTGAGCCTATAATCGTGATATTTGATTGGTCTTTGGCGAGACGGAGCTGGCTGAGATAAATGAGAAGCTTCAAGCACTGAGGTATCGACTTATTGTCATTAGATTGAAAAGAGGGCCCGACTGGGTTCTTCAGAGAAGTTGTTTAGAAAATGAATTAAATCAGAGAATTGAGAAATTCAGTCTTGAAAAGTGACTTGGACAATGGAGAGATAGATACTTGGAGATGTGGAGGTCTAGAGAGCGAAAGGCAAGCACATTCTAGTTGTAAATACTATTAGGTAGGGAACAACGGATATGAGTTACGGTAGCCACAAACGAAAATATCCATTTCTCTCACGATCAACATTGATTATTTCTTCCACTTTCACTATCAGTTTTGTTCGCAAGTCCTCAGATCACTATCAAAATCAAAACAGGTAAACAAACAACTTAGAGCATGCAAACGGAAGCGCCGACCAAACCTTATCACTGAGTACATAGCCCAATACGTCCACTCTTCCTGAAAAAATAACTTCCATTCATCGTGGAAAAATAACCTTTCATACTTCAAGGAAATAACAACCTTCCATTCCTCGTGTGGGATATGCTGTGCTTTTGCCTTTTTTGTCAGCCGGTGTCGGAGTTATTTCCGCAATCATATTGCAGTCCTACATTTCTCCTCAAGGTTCTAGCTGGAGTTACCTCGGCTAATGACTTTGTTAGGCGCTGCGCCGCTAATGCAGCTTTCAACCATTTCCGGCACAAAGCCAGGGGTATGCCCCTTTTAATCATCATAGTGCATGCACCATGTGTTGTATGTCTCATTCCGCAAAATTTTGCATTGACGGTGCATTCGACGTGGTGTAGATGCGTTTAAAAGCCACGAGAGCCCCAACCACTCCAATTTTTGAACTTTCCACCCCCACACTTTCTCAAAACCAAAGGTACCTAAAACGCTTCCTCGGACCACCACAACTCTCCGATCTCTTCACACTATGCCTGAAGTCTCTGGCACATTCTCAAACTGCCATGTATCCATCCACCAATTGAAGTACCCGGCCAATTTATACACAAGAGAGGTGACAAATCACGAAACTTGTATCCACGAATACGCAAGTGACATTGTGGAAACCATGATAGTCGTTCTGGATACCACCGCGCCCAACATTAATCTCTACAATCGGCAACCATACTTGAATTCCGCGGTTCGCTTCAAATTGGTGGATTTCTTGCTTAAGATGCTGGTGCGGTTGAAATTGTTGCCGTTTGTGTTTTGCCGGGCCGTGCGCTTCTTCGACCGTTACTGTCTGAAGCGCATTGTGCTCTTGGACCAGGCACAGCTCATAATTACCACCTGTTTGTGGATCGCAGCCAAAATCCATGGCGGCAACAACCACTTTGCCAATTTGACGTCCGATTCCACTAAATGTAGCGTCCGTACAATTGCCGATTTGGGCTTCGGCTCCGGCGCACAATTCAGAGGTCCTACTGAGAGGTACCGCATGCCTAAGGTAAACGAGTTGGTGAAGCTCTGCGGGAAGCGCTGCAACTACGACGCCGGCATGTTCAAGCAGATGGAGGTGCATATCATGGCTGCATTAGAATGGCGTCTTAATGACCCTGCTATCGACGACTTCATGATTCATTCGCATGAACATAGGGTTCCTAACAATGATGATACCGACGACAACCTCAGGGAGTTTCTTAAAATGAAACAGTTTGTCGCCTATGCGGGCTGCTACGCTTATGACCTTGTGGGATATTCACCGTTTCAAATAGCCAACGCGGTGGTTGACTTGATTAACAGCACCTTCTCATTGCACGAGCATGATGTTTGCATCCAGACACTTAACCACAGCATTCTCGTTGACGAGGCTGCGGCAACAGATGTGCGGGATATTCAATACCATTTGGTGCAAGCTGTAGTCACTGCGTCTCCGTACCTCATGAAGATGCTTGGCTCACGCGGGCCACAGCTGCTCCATCTGCTCTTGGCTATCAACTTCAGACATATCAATGGTCCAAATGAGACTGATATTGGACCAAATGTGCGTGATAATGTGCCAGAGACTGGTATCCTATACTCTGCTTCGGTTGGACTGGAATCGTCCCTAGTTTCGGAGTCCTCTGTATTTTCGGAGGGCCTTGTATCCGCCGTTAGCAAAGTGTCTCCCACACTTTGCATTCAAAACTCCGATTTCTCGGTAAGCAGGAAGAAATTTGATCAAAAGTTGCCTACCGATTTGAAAATCACTCACCGCTTGGTTCCTACCGCTGACTTGGCCCATCCCAACTTCCACCAGTATCCTCCCATGAATCCTCCAATGCATCCTGCTGCACGCTCCGCATACTTCAGCATCAACAGCAGCGAGGTGAGCCTTCAGTCCGCATCGTCCAAAGAACAAATCTTTGACAACAATTCACTCCGCTACTCCACGCCCATGACGTGAACAACGAGTGCTGGCTGGTTCTAGAATTGCCAAACGCAAATGTATCACACTTGATCACGATCTTTTTTCCATTCTATTTTGCTGATCATGATTTTCTATCATTCTTGACCGTTGTGTCCTTTCTACATGTTGATATTTGTTTTGATCATGTTAACTTAATCACCGTTGACATTCACAAACTCAAGGTTAATTTGTATCAGAAAAGTTTTCCTGATGATAGTCACTTCAAGTTATTTCCTGGGCTGGCGTTGACATCATAATTTTCATTCATTCATTTCTATTTTGTCAATATTCTCCCAAGAATTCATTTCTTTGGCCCACTGCACGAGGACTCGTCTCTTCCTCTCGGTTTGCGAACGGCCCCATCCGTGCAAGATACCGTAATAACAGTCATACGGCACCGGCAACTTTACCCTGTATTATTTACATGTATTGTACCAATTTGTATCTGATTGTATTGTAGAAGCCAAATGCCATGTGCTGCTGTGCACGGCACCATGCACATTTGGCGCGTGCATGGGCATGCCTCGAGTATTTTTAATGCCTTCATCCGAATGTGTGGTTGGTGCATGCAATGGGTTTGAAGCCGCAGCGCTTGTTCCTGAGCCATGCAGTTGCTGCATTGTGAGTCGAGCAGCACAACCCAACCACTAAGCTTCTACAATGATAGATATCTTTAGTCATTACACTACTGCGAGATTTAGCCTTCTACTGCCCAATCCCACCCGCCAAGCGACGACATTCTTACTTTTTACCTGGCAGGTGTTGGAGATAGTGTATGCTCAGCGGCTATTATCCAACGGGGACTATCTGAAGGTTCGACTTCAGGATAGTTTTGTACGTTTTTCATTCGAAAAATTACATACTGCGTTCTATCAGTAAGAAATAGTCTAGATAGGGGTAAGTATGCTGGTAGAAACATACGAATTAATATCAAACACTTCCTAAAGGGGAAGTGTCACCAACAACCAAGCACAGACATTCGCTTAGCCCTGATGGAAGAAAGCAACAACTTTTTTTAGTGGGAAAAGGTGGCACTTTTCCGTACTGGACTACAATCCAATTATTCAGGTTGTAACTGGAGCTGTCAATGAGCTTTTATCGGGAACTATACATAAAACCCGTACACCCCACTTTATATCCGGATGTACAGGTTCTTCCTTTGGTGACATCGCCTCGTCTGGGCAACCATCCTCCTGATCCTGCACAAGACCGCGATTCTGTCCGACTTTTCGTTCTTTCGATCATTAAACCTCTAACCATCAACTACTTTTTTCTTCGGAATTACCACTCGTTCCAATTTACATCACATCTCGAAACTTTTTCTCTTTTTTGATTCACTGTTGCCACCATGCTCGCATTCTCATACCTTTTCACCTTCTTATTGCTAAAATTAGCCGCAGGTGAACCCAACATGGATGAATTGGAGGGAACTTGGAGCTCCAAGTCCAATACGGTGTTCACAGGATCAGGTTTTTACGACCCAGTTGACGAGCTCTTGATCGAGCCCGCCTTGCCAGGAATTTCCTACTCTTTCACCCACGATGGTCATTATGAAGAAGCGTTATATAGAGTTGCATCGAACCCTCAAAATCATTCGTGTCCGGTGGCCAGTATCACGTATCAGCACGGCACCTACGAGATTTTGGGTAACGGAAGTGTGGTTCTTACCCCTATTGCCGTCGACGGCAGACAGTTGTTGAGTGACCCATGTGGAGACTATCCTGACTCTGCCAGATACTCCAGATATGTCCAGCTGACATGGTTCAAGACATACGAGGTGATGATCAGTCCTTACTACGGCAGATACATGTTGCAGATCTACCAGTTTGACGGGTCTCCCATGCAGCCATTGTACTTGGCCTACAAGCCACCGATGATGTTGCCAACCTATGCATTGAATCCTACCGACAAGGCGTCAGAGACCAGCTCGTCTCTTCCAAGAAGAGTAAAGCGTTCGTTGGAGAACCAGTACCGGACCAATGCCGTGCGGGAATTTTCAAATGAGCACTATGACAGAATGTGGTGGTGTTCAGTGGCTGCTTTGGGAGTCGGCTCGGCGTTTTTCATGTTGCGTTAAACACAAAACGGATATTTGGAATGTTGGATGGAAGTCCGAGTTTCATTGCATGTTGTTGCAGACTGCGTAGCAGATTAGGTTATGAAATACGATTTTGGATTGAGTGGTATGGATATACGGTCCGTGCGAGTTTAGATGGGCCCTATCCAGATGTAGATATATGCTATCAGTACGGCTAGGAACAAGAGGAGATTCCTGGGTGGAAGAAGGTGCAAATTGGTGATAGAGATTGAAATCAGTTAGATAATGGAAAACGTGGAAATCGAAGAGACGTCGAGAATAAAGAGAAGACAAATTTGACGAAACTTAAATATTTGACATCGAGCCTAGTAGTCAAAATTATTGTGAAGTGCTCTTGTGCCAGCTGCGAAATAGGAAAGAATGGAGAACTTGTTATGCAAGCAACGAGCAACTTGAGACTTGAGAAATTTGATCATATAAATATGATGCAGATTGCTTTAAATACGTTTCTCTGAACTTCTTATCTACTTCATTTTGTCTAATCTTGGCACAGCGAATTTCTATCCTCTTCGCAATTCTTGCCAGAATGTCTTTACGGTTTCCGACAAAAGTCGTGGTGGAAATATTGGACCATTTGCCTCAAATTGATGTTCAGTACTTTCACGATCGTAACCCGCAAATGATCCACTACAGCCACCTCTCGTCCAGAGGTTGTACAAGAGAGTTTTAGTCAATTACGACTGCGAAGGTCAAAGCTGCTACCTCGAGGACCAAAAGGCTGAGATGCGGAGAATGGTCCAAGAGAATGTCCCCATTGAATACCTAGACTTCTATGAGTTCCGAGTAGGCTCAAAAGCAAGCTGGTTCATTGATGTTGTTGCTGAATAGCCCGTCTACTTCTCATACATTCCTAATTTGGCCTTCTTTGGGCCCGCAGCACTGTTTTCTAAGTTTGCTTCGGTCTGTCTGATCGATAACTTGATTTCTTTGGGAATTCTAAAAGGAGAACTACCACTTCCATGGCCACTTTTTTTATCCAAATTGGACCTGTTGATCATTTGTGTGTCTCACAATACCATTTTTGAACACATTCCGAACTTGAAATATTTCCGGTTACGTGATAGCGTTTTTAACCAGGATATACATGTACAAATAAATGTCATTCCTGATATAGTTGAGGATTTGCATTATTATGATGATGAAGGAGAACACTTATGGAGGAAAGGGTCTCCGGCCATCAAGAGGTTGACTATAATTCAAAGCTACATGGCGCTCAAGGATTTTCACTTTCCCGAGGGACTAGTTGAGTTGATTGTCACCATGGTTGATTTCGCAAAAGTTTCTGAGGAAATCATTAGGTTTCCATCGACTTTGAAGCGATTGATTTTAGGCAGCCAAAGTCTTGAACCTCCGAGAAGTGTTGAATTCCCCAGTGGACTTGAAAGACTTTCTTTGAAAATCGTTGAAGGTGAATGGATATCGATGCAACCTTTGAGGCTCCCGAATCTGTTAAAGGAGCTTTACTTGCATGTTGACCATGGGTATTTATCTCCCCATAAAAGTGATTTAGTCGTCGCATGCACTGAGTTACCAGAAACATCAGAGAGTTTGGATATCAAGAATATCGAATGCCCGACATTACCTCAAGGTTTGAAGGAATTGAAGATTAAAACTCTGGCCCGCCTCAGCCACTTTCCTCCAAACTTGGAGCACCTTGAGTATGATATGGCGAATTCTTATCAACCTGTTCTTAACTGGTATGAAGAACTAAATCTTCTGTTACCCTCCGCATTACGATACCTCAGACTAAAATTCCATTCTCATTGCAGGCTCAACATGAACATCAATCTTCCAGAGTTGGAGCATGTGGAATATCACAATTGTCATGGCCCAGTTCCCTCTTCGGTTAAGTCCGTCACCTTTTGTCCTCGAGAAAGGTATAGAGATTTTGCGGTTCCTTACGGAGTAAGGAAACTAAAGACAGAATTCAATTTGAAGGAGTATCCTGATAGTATCCTTGATTTAGAGATTGAAAATTTTTATCCACGAACGGCACCTCCGTTCCCCAAGAACGTGAGGTATCTTGGTTTATGTGGGAAAAGTGATTTTCATATCAATGATCTCAAGTTGCCTCCTTCCCTTTACAAGCTATCTGGGACCTTCGATAAAGAGGAACTTCAAAAGTTCAATTTAAAAGCCCGTAAGCCGTTCGGAGTTCTAGCAGAAGCTATTCATTCTGGAGAGTGAAATGTGCAGAAGTACATTCTTGGACATCAACCATTGTTTTTGTTAATTAGCGTTATTCTTCCTTTGAGCCGTGCTGTTTTATTTCTAAAGAGCTCTACTTCTTTTTGTTTGTATGAATTTAGTTTGGCATTACTTCTACGGTCCTAATCACAAATACTACCAGGATGCAGTTTGCAATGTCACCCATCATTAACTATCGGCAATATCCATTACGATGAAAAGCTCACCTCTGCAGATAAAGTAAGTCTAGAATAAAATTGAAAGCAAGCCCATAATATATTTGAAAAGCAAACCTATAATAAAATTGCCAGTGTTCATCATCCTGCCCTAGAATCTTACAACAATACTAAATCATCATTCGCAATTCGCGCCCAGCCTCCATGACCCTTCAACATCATCCACATAATCAGCACAGAAAAACCCCCACGATAACCCAAAAATTTCCCTTAGAAACAAATTCCTACAATGTCTACAAATCCCCAAATTCCCAATTCCCAGTAAACTGCCCACATTTCCTCCACATGACCAGTTGTGGCAAACTATGTGGCAAAGCCTATTCCTGCACTAAACCACTTCACCTCCAGTAATCTCTACTCACATCTTATTCTTTACAAATCTACTACAATATGGCTTGGTTTGGCGGCCCAGACCCTGCGTTGGAACTCGACGCAAAAATTGAGGAGGCAACCTCCGAAGCAATCCCCAATGGCGAGTTGGATATCGCCGTGGGGTTGGAAATCACTGATATGATAAGAAGTAAGAATGTGCCTCCCAAAACCGCCATGCGGAGCTTGAAGAAGCGGTTGACTAAAGTATATGGCAACCCCAACTTGCTTTCGTCCACGTTGAAGCTTATCGACTTGTGTGTGAAGAACTGCGGCGGCCACTTTGTGGCTGAAATCAACACCAAGGAGTTTGTGGACTACTTGGTAGATTTCATTCTCAAGGTCAACTACGATGTCAAGCTCTACGAGGTGTACTCGAACGAGTCCAAGTTCGGTGTGGGGAACCAGATTCTCAAGCTTATCAAGGAATGGACTCTCTACTTCAAGAACCACGACTCCAACTATTTGGAGAAACAATATAATACTTTGGTGAGACAGGGTTACGAGTTTCCAGCCGTGGACCCGCTGATTGTGAGCAGTGCTCCCAATTTCATCGACTCCGAGGCTCCGCCTGACTGGACCGATGGTAAGGAATGTGCTATTTGTTATACCCCATTTTCGGTCATGAACAGAAAACACCATTGCAGGGCCTGCGGAAACGTATTTTGCCAGACACACTCCAGCAACAGCATTCCGCTTATTTCATTAGGAATCATGCAGCCGGTGAGAGTGTGTGACGATTGCTACCAAATTCATACCAACAGAAACAAACTGGGTGAGCGTGAAAGACATAAGGATACTACTACGCAGCCACCGGCCGCTGGAGAGGACGAGGAGGAGCAGATTCGCAGAGCCATTGAGATGAGCTTGCAGGATTCCCTGATTCCCGCAAACTACGGATCTTCCTCTGCACCTCCTTTTCCTCCGACTGCTTCTGAACCGGCGCAAGACGACGAGGAAATGGATGAAGATATTAAGGCGGCGATTGCTGCCAGTTTGCAAGATACGCAGCCAGGAACGTACCGGCCACCGGTATCTCAGCCACAGACACATCCCAGTCAATCTGCTCAGTACCAGCCACTGACTCAGACTCAGACTCAAACAGAACCCGAGCTGGATTTCTATCTGAATATCATGAATTTTGATGTGAATGCATATTCAGATGCCCAGCCTGGTTTACAGAATCAAGCGACTGGTTATCAGGGCCAGAATGCCAACTACCAGACCGAGTACCAGAGCACAGGGTTCCAGAACCAACCTAGTGGATTTCAGAGCCAGAACACGGGATTCCCAAACCAGAACACAGGATTCCAGAACCAGAACACTGGCGGAGCCAGTAGCATGCAAACAACACCTTCGGAATCCATGACTCCAGCTCAGCATATTGAACAGCACAAGACACGCACAGAGGATTTAACCTCACAAGAAGAAGACGACATTAACCTCTTCTTGCAGCTTATGCAAGGAATTAAGACCGACAGTTCCAAGCAGGCCAATATCCTCTACGACAAAGATTTGGCAGAGTTGCACAGCAAGGTAATGCAGTTGAAGCCCAAATTGAACCGATCGCTTCGCAATTCCATCGAGAAGTACGAGTTTTTCTTGGACATGAACAACAAGATAAGCACCATCACACGCCTCTACGACCAGTTCTTGGAAGCCAAACTCAACCAGGCATACAACAAGCATTATATTTCTTCTCCATACAATCAATACGGACAAACGACAGGGGCTCCCTATGAGGGCCAGAACACGGGGCCAAGACTCAATGATAATGGTGCCTACGCTGCTCCAGATGCTACTGGTGGGCAATATGGAAAGCCAGCAGTTGGTCGTCAAGCAACAGGTCCTCAAAGTCCTGTTGATCAGATGAAGCAACAAGCAGGTATTCTTCCTCAACAAGCAGGTATTCTTCCTCAACAAGCAGGTATTCTTCCTCAACAAGCAGGTATTATTCCTCAACAAGAATACATTCGTCAGCAAGTCACTGGTCATGCCCCACAACAGCAGACTGGTTCCCGTTACCTGTATGGAAACTACCAGCAGTCCGGACAACAGTACCAGGCACCACAGGCAAAGCAGCAGAATCTACTGCAACAAAGCCCAAAGAGGCAGCAGACGGGACTACAAGAGGATATGCCCTACCCCATGGAGGATTCGACGCCATATCTGTCGTATATGCCTAGCGTTCAGCCGAAGTTTACCCAAGGAAACGTTCCTTCTGAGCCAGATTATGGATTGAATCCTTCTGAGCCCGATTACGCAGCAGGTCCTTCTGAGCCGGATTTCGATGATCTGGTTTCGGAACAGCAGTATCCAAACTACACAGGAAGCTACAACCCTACCAACGCTGGAAACCCACCAGAAACTGGAAAGTTTGCCTACCCAACGTTTCCGTCGTTCGAATCTAATTCTGACCCGAAATTGCAGGAACCACAACACACCTCATCGAGCTATCCACAGGAAGGATCCGAGGCCACTGACAATGAAAGTGTTGCTAGCAGATTTCCGAAAGTTCCTGGATTCTCTGATGAAGAGAACGAAGAGAACGAGGCACCAAAAACTGCTCACGCCTCTCAGCGGTATCCCGAATTGGACGACATTGACGGAGTGTCACAGTTGCCACAATTGAAGAAGCTGGATACATCCGAATCGAGAAAGTACCGCTCCGAGCCAGAACCGTTGATTGAGTTGTGATGGTCCTAGGTTCATGCAGTACGCATGTGACTTAACTCTGTCGAAAGTTGTGACATTTTTGTGGAGTTGAAGAGAAGAGGCATCTATGTCGCCGGAAATAAGCTATGGTAATCATACCGGAAAATTTGCTTTGTTTGCGTGGTGTTTTCAGCCCTCAGCAACCTTCTATTGCTATCGTTTATTTTTGGTTGCTAGCGAAGTTCGTGGGGCGGACCTTGCTCCATGCACTCTGAGATACTCAAAATTTTCCACACATATCTCATCGTTTTTTTTTTTCCGTTCACTTTCTACCAAAAGAAATACCTTCCCATTCACGAGAGCTGCCGCTTGACGTTCCATAGTACTCGACTCACATTTCACGTGAGTTAATTGGAAGGTTACCCCCCACATTGTCCCAGAAAGCCTCCAATATTGAACCCTCCCAGTTCATCACCACCGACCAAATCATCACCAAAGATATGGCCCCTTCCCTTGAGGTTTTTCAAGATGAAAATTCAATCTTAAACTACAAGAAGCCCGAAGTTGCTCAATCGATTTTGATTGAGAAAAAGCTGGTGGCTGACGCTACAGAATTAGTCCGTGAAGCCTTGGTAGCCGAGGTTAGCAACATTGATCACGATGTTTGTGAAGCGGGCGAAGAGGACTCGTTCTTTGTTGCCGATTTGGGCGAAGTGTATCGTTCTTACCAGTTATGGATGGAGAAACTTCCCCAGGTTCAACCCCACTACGCTGTGAAATGCAACACCGATATTGAGGTTGTCAAGTTGTTGGGAAACCTTGGAGTGAATTTCGACTGTGCGTCGAAAGCAGAAATCGACACCGTCTTAGGTTTGGGGTTTGACTCGCTGAGAATTGTCTACGCCAATCCATGCAAGACCAACTCGTTCATTCGTCACGCCAAAAATGTTAATGTCAACTTGACTACCGTCGATAACACCCAGGAGCTCTACAAGATGAAAAAGTTTCATCCTGAGTCTGGAATTTTGATCCGAATTGCCACCGACGACAGCACTGCCCAGTGCCAGTTGTCGACCAAGTTTGGATGTTCGCTCAATTGTGCTGTAGACGAATTGTTGCCATTGTGCCAGCAGTTGGAGCTCAATGCTGTTGGTGTGGCTTTCCACGTGGGATCTGGAGCCAAGGATTTTGACTCCATCTACCGTGCAATTAAGGAGGCCAGGTTGATTTTTGACGAGGCAGAGCAAGTGGGTATGGCCATGACCGTTTTGGATATTGGTGGAGGCTTTGAGCGGGAATCGTTCGACAAGTCGTCGGAGGTGGTCAATCTCTCGCTCGACAAGTTCTTCCCATCCACTTATGTCGAGCAGCATGAAATCCGGTTCATTGCCGAACCGGGCAGATTCATGGTGGCCAACTCGTTCACGTTGGCCGCCCACATCATTGCTCGTCGCGACTTGAAGGTGGATGGAATGGAGGCTATGGTCTACATCAACGATGGAGTCTACGGCAACTTGAACTGTATTCTCTTTGACCACCAACACCCCACCGCTAAAGTGTTGAGGCACAACGAAGAATTTTTCTTTGGAAAGGACAGCGAGGAGTCCAGAACAGCCAAGGAGTATAGTTTCTCGATTTGGGGGCCTACGTGTGATGGGTTGGACTGTGTTTCGACGAGGCTGGTTTTGGATGCCAATGTTCAAGTGGGCGATTGGTTGTACTTCAGCAACTTGGGAGCTTACACCTCTGCGGCCACCACATCGTTTAATGGGTTCAGTTCACGTGCCAACGTCAAGTACGTGATGCTGGCTGGAATTTAGTAATGGCATTTAAGTATGTGGTTGTGAATTGGTTAATATAGACCACTTCTGATTGACGTAGAGTGTGCAGGGAGATAGGGTGGGCTTATGCACAAAAATAGCTCACGATAGATACCAAAAAAAGATTCAAGGCAAATGAAACAAAACGAAGCGCCATTAAAAAAGCGAAAAAAAAAAAGCAAAACATAAAAAAAATCCGCTTCTTCCAACAATCTTATTGGAGTTTCATTTCCCCAACGTCCGACTCGCCGTCGCCGAAAATACTTCACGGCTTAGACGCACGCGGAAATAATAGACATAATCAAACAAACCTCCATTGAAAATCAGAAAAACCATGAGAAAAACCAACAAAACAAAAAAAAAACCCGAGAAATCGTAATTGACCCTGCTACCACCCCAAGCACCCCCAAATCTAAAATCGCCATCGTTCCTCCACCAAAATCTTGACCCATCATTTCGCCCTGCCACTGCGCAATATGGAGGACAAATGTCACAGTGACAGAAAAGCAAGCCTCCTACCCAGACAAATTTCATCCCACCACAAGAAATTGCTAGCAATTCCAAGGTAAAATTCGCGATAAACTTTCTGCACAGCCTTCTGTTTCCCACCCATATCCACCATGAGCGACTCCATCAAGGCCAGGGAAAATAGACTTCAGATCAAGAATGCTCTAGTGGCCATGAATAAGAAACCGGATTCTACTAATCCAAAGGACTTGTCGGTATATATTACTGACGATGGGAAGAAAATCAGCACGAGCGAGCGGGCGGTGCCTTCGGTCACTCCTCCGGCCACTTTCAAACCGCACGATTCTCAGGTGTTTTTGGAGAATGGCTTGCCCAACACACAATTCTTGAAAGATCACTTTTTCCACGAGGGCCGGTTGCAGCACCACCAGGCGGTTCGTATTATCCGCGAGGCTACTGATCTTTTATCCACCGAGCCCAATTTGCTTACGGTTCCCGCTCCGGTAACGGTTTGTGGAGATGTCCACGGCCAATATTACGATTTGATGAAACTTTTCGAGGTGGGCGGCGATCCGGCAACGACGCAGTATCTTTTTTTGGGCGATTATGTTGATCGGGGTCTGTTTTCTATCGAGTGCTTGCTCTACTTGTACAGCGTAAAGCTCAACTACCCCACCACATTCTGGATGTTACGAGGAAATCATGAATGTAAGCATTTGACCGATTACTTCACGTTCAAGGCCGAGTGTCTCCACAAGTACTCGGAGAAGTTGTATCAGGAGTGCTTGCAGCTGTTCAATGCGTTGCCGTTGGCGGCGATCATGAACAAGCAGTTTTTGTGTGTTCACGGTGGACTTTCGCCAGAATTGCGTACTCTCGACGATTTGGTGGGACTCGACCGGTTCCGCGAGCCGCCAACCAAGGGATTGATGTGCGACTTACTCTGGGCGGATCCCATCGAGGACTACGACGAAAACGATATGGACCAGACGTTTGTTCGCAACACAGTCCGTGGATGTTCCTATGCTTTTACTTACAAGGCTGCGTGTCAGTTTTTGGAGCGCACGGGGTTGCTTTCCATCATTCGGGCCCACGAGGCCCAGGACGCTGGCTACAGAATGTATAAGCGCACAAAAACCATGGGGTTTCCGTCGTTGCTCACGATGTTTTCTGCTCCAAACTATTTGGATACATACAACAACAAGGCGGCGGTGCTCAAGTACGAAAATAACGTGATGAACATCCGCCAGTTCAACTCGTCGCCCCACCCTTACTGGTTGCCCCACTTCATGGATGTCTTCACATGGTCGTTGCCGTTTGTGGGTGAAAAGGTCACCGATATGTTGGTTTCGATTTTGAATATTTGCACGGAGGAGGAGCTTGAGGAGGATACGCCAATTGCACAAGGTTTCGATTCACCACAACCCTCGCCTATATCCGCTACTCCACCTGTTTCTTTCCCCGACGAACCAGAGGTTTCCAGTCCAGAAACTTCCCTAGAGGAAAAACGACTTGCGTTGAGAAACAAGGTGTTGGCAATTGGACGTGTGGCCCGCATGTACCAGGTGTTGAGAGAAGAGGCGGAGAATGTGAATCGTTTGAAGAGTTTGAACGAGGGTATTTTGCCAAAGGGATCGTTGAGCAATGGACGTGAGGGACTTCGAGCAACGATATCCAGCTTTGAGGATGCACGGAAGGCAGATCTTGCCAACGAGGCGATGCCACCGACGGCAGATGAGCAGAAAAAGATCAAGGAAAAGAGACAGGAGAAGATCAAGAAGGACATTGCGTCGCTGGGGAGTAATCCCGTGTTTCTGCGAATTATTCGTAAGCTTTCTGGGTGAGTATTAATGGACAGACATTGAGTAGAAGCATGAGTAGGATATTGAAATTGGATTTTAGCTGGGAGAAGAATGCATAGTTCCGTAGTCTAAGCTTACATCACAGTCTAAGCCAATATCACAGTCTCAGCTAATACCACAATCTAAACAAATTCGAACAGTTCTAATGTTTGGACTGTTTCCATTTTTCAAGCTTTTTTATTACAGTGACTAAAGTATTGTCTAAACTATTCGATTTCATTGTCTAAACTATTCGATTTCATTGTCTGAACTATTTATTTCCATTGGTATTCACAGCGTCTAGACGTATTGCGTTATGTGCCCCGTACCTTCTCAAAAACCAACTAACATAACCTTACAACTGCCAGTTCCACCAAAACCTCCACATCCCACAGGAAGCACCCAAACGCTAATATATAGATGCACAAATCTCCTAAAATCATCCGAGAACCGCCCAACGTGGAGAACACCATCCCCCTCGCAGCATACAGAGCACAATACCCGGCCAGATTCTCACTGCTAGATGACGACAAATATGTACTTCATGGCGGGGGAACCCACTATAAAGTTGAAGTGGTACAAGTGTCGCCACCGCAGACCTTGGAACTCGACCCCACCATCAAGAATCTCTCGGGAAGCTCTGTTTCTGTGTATGTTCTCAACCAGTGTCTTGTGATGTGGATGAACGACGAGAATATCGGAATCGAGATCCCGTACACACTGGTGGCGCTCCATGCGCTCAAAACAGTGGAGCAGCGACCAATTCTCTACTTGCAGTTGCTTTCTTGTGAGGTTTTCCGGTCTTTTTCTCAATCTGACCACTTCACTAACACTGTGGAGCTAGTTCTATATGAGGACGGCCAGAGTGGGAAACTGGAGCTATTTAAAGATGATTCCAGTATCCAGCAGCTCTACAATGCGTTGTCTACGTGCTCGGCACTCCATTTTGACTCTGACTCGGACTCTGACGGAGAATCTGAGCCGTTTGGCCAGTGGTTCACCGCAGATAATCTCCAACACCAACCACAGTTGGAGATTCCAGCCGGGTGGATCAATAGTGGCGATGCAGATGATTTGGAGGATTTCCACCTGATGGAGGCGGATGAAGAGGAGGAAGAAGAGGCGGGGATGAATGTTACAGTTGTGAGTGGGCAGATTGCTGGGGTGGCGCGGAAAAGAAGTTCTGGATCGGAGAGGCAGAAGATGAGGCGAGTGGGGTGAATTGAGAAAGCTGACTGAATTGAGGCGAATCAGTTGAGGCGAGTTAATTGAGGCGAGTGAGTTGACCGAATGGAAGAAAGCGAGTGAATTAAAGTGAAAGAAACATTGCGAGTGGAATAGAAAGACACAAGAGGAAAGAAAGCGGCGAACAGAAAATGGAAGCAATGAATGTAGTCGTTATAGCCTGTTCATTCCCATTTTCATTTCCTTCTAACTATCTCACTATGCGTATTGGCCTGGAGGTATCTACCGTATGACATCCACACGCGGAACTCGAAAGAACAGGAAAAAAGCTATGAAATTCCCATTCCCCTGCTTCTCCCCCTTCCTCAACTTCCAGCTCCCCATCCTTCTCGTGGACTTTCCTTCTCCCAACACTTTCTGGTCTTCCCATCATTGTCCGGCACACTAATACTTCCCCAAGACATGCACTCACAGAACTCAAACTGGCCCAAGTGTTTCTTGACCATGAAATCCCCAGAGGAGAAAATCCAGTTCAAGAACCATTTCTTCAAGTTGGGCCAGGGTCGCATCATCCCTGTCTCTGACGAGAAATTCTGGCTGGTCTTCTGGAATACACCTCGCGAGCTGGCTGATATCGTCGAATTAATTACACCTTTTGATGTTCAGACGGTTCGGGATCAAAATCTTCCGAATATACTTCTGTTCGTACACGTTTTGGCCCTGAGGATCCTGGAATACGCCGCCACTTTCTCATCCAGAAAACATTTGGAGCTTCTTAACTGTCTAAGATTCTTGGCCAAGATAATTCCTTTCATTTATGAGCTTCCCAACTACGTCTTGGAGATCGAGCCTCTTCTATTTTGGTCTCGAGAGTTTACTCCGTTGCAGCTTTTGCTGACGGCACAGGGCCTTACTCTCGATAATTCAGCCACCATCGTAATTCCCAATGACAGTCCTGTGTTGGGTGTGAGTCTAGCTACCGCTCTTGTGGACCTTCTACTTATGCCCGGATTCACAATAGATGAGGTAATCGATCCTTCCGTCCCGAAGCTTTCATTATGGGAGCCAGGAATTGGTGCCTCCGGAAAGTACCAGACTCCCAATTCCATTCACGATAGCAACAGAGTTGAGGTATTGCGAGCGTTGACAGTACTCATCTCTTTGTCGTTCTACGAGAAACCTTCGAATTTGATCTCTCAAGGTTCGAGATTTCTCACCTTTATGGTGACCTGCTTGCCGAAAACTACCTTAATATCGTTGGTGTGCAGTTTGTTTAATATAACTTGCCGGTCTGCCAGGAAACCCGAAGAATGTGGTTTGATATACGAGAACAAGGCGTTATCTGAAGTCCGTCACTTATGTGTAAGCTACTCGGTCCAGCTATTCAGTTCGCTACTCGTATACCCGATTCCTTCGCTGGAAACGACCAAATTTTTACTAGAACACAAGCTCACCACATCGAAGAAACCTCTCAACGTCGTGCGGGTCTTTTTCGGCAAGCTATCAAGGGAAAGTGAGTTGTTGTTTATGGTGTCGCATTTGCTTAACATTCTCAAGTATCCATTAAATTCACAGGATGGCAGACCTAGCAAACATCAGCCATCTCCGTGGGCATTGGAGGCTTCGATTATATTGTGGGAACTATTGCAGTGCAACAAAAACTTCAGGACCACAATCGCCGAAAGGCTCGTGATAACACTTTCTCCATACCTTTTGTACCATGTTTTTGCATTCCATGACACACCTCAATACTCAAATCTTGTGAAAATCTCAGCAAATTTTTTGTTCTACATCTCGTCTGAGGAATCGTGGGTTGAGGCCCTAGTTTCTCCTATGAGCGAATCGGTGATTGAAGCATTTCCTCCCGAATTCAGTCCTCTTCATATGACGACCACAAGAGACTTCCTAATCGTGCAAATATGTGATCTATTAAAAGCAGTGTGTCCCGGTGGCAGTACCAAGGTGCCAGAGAATTTGCAAAAGTTTTTGATGCCAACTTTGGTAGAAATCTTATTCAATATCACACCTGTGGTCAACAGAAATATTGCAGGTACGAACATCGATTCCAGGAAAATGACCAATGTGAATCCCTGCGGTGGACTCACATATCTGGCATGCAAAGCACTTACCCACTTGCTTATAAAGTTTTCGACAAAGACATTTATACTTGAAGGACCTCGAAATGCAGAGATGTTGGCGTTGATATTGCGAACACTATGTACAACGGCAATCAAGCATCCCGCTGCTTCCAGAATGTTACTCTTCTCGTTCATGAAGAACGAGAAGATCTACGATGGCATCTGGAGTGTCATTTACGGCTTGGGGAACGAGTATTTCTATGGAGAAAACATGAAGTTGATGAACGTTCAAGAAGATGACGAAACTCGTGAACCAGAGGAAGGGTTTATAACTCCGACTTATGCAAGCTTATCTAACTTTTCAGTTGCGTCTCCCGATCAACGGTCGCTTATTTCGGTCGCTACCAATGAAGACAATTTCCCTGGATTCAAAGATCCATTGAACAACTCCTTGACTAATTCGATTATCAGCATCTCACCGGAAGAAAGTGATGAGTTGGAGGAAGACGTTGAGAGGGCCATTGTTGATGCGTGGAGACCTCCACTTCCAACTGGTATGTCACTGAAAGCCAAGGAAAAACTTCCGCAGGATTCGACTCTCAGTCAAACGTGGGGAGGAAACGATGCATTGAGAATCATCATCACGATCATTATACCTCAGATAAAATTGGTGTTGGAAGATTTGTTGACTAAGGAGGGTGAGAGCTTTGACACCTTTTTCATCGTGAGACAAATCGAACTCTCCAGCTTCAAAGAAAACATCGAGCTAAACAGGGCCCAAATCAATTATGATTTCTTACCGCACACTCCAGCAGCTAAGCTACCCTTCCGATGGAACTCATTAACTCTTGGGTGGTACGCTTCAACTATCTACTTTGACATTTACAACGATACCGAAACAATTAAGCGGTTCGTGAGAACAAACATGACTCTCATGAATAGCATTTCGTCGTCCATCGCTGTATTAAGCAAGTTTGCATCGAACTGGTCTGGCCTTGGCAGCTCGGCACCTAATGTTCAACAGGACCAAATCGTGATTGACTACGTGGAGAGAGGCTCATGTTGGCTAAACTTATGGGAGGCAACGAACGTAAAATTGTTCAGAATCAAAGCAAACGACGACGATAAGTTCTTCAATACATTGGGTCTTAAGTTCGGCAGCACGGCGCCCAACAATGGAAGTGTCAACGAGATCACTAACTCGTTGGCTCGGAGATTCAGTGATTTCCGCATCAGAACCAATCTCTCATCGACCGCACATCCTCAGACCATAGAAGAGCTGTTTGATGGAGCACGATTAAGCAAAAGAAATTCAGTGAGTTCGTTGCATTCTCTCAACACTCTCAACAGGACAAGATCCAACACCCCGCGGAACTCCATCAGCAATTGATCAAGCATCATCCACAAAATAAATAGAAATAGAACTATACTGTACCATTACAAACCATCGAGTAGTTCCATCGATCCTCGTCTATCCATTCCTATTATACATTTATCTTCTGCGTCCTCTCTTCTGCACAAGCTCAAAGCCGTCATCGTCGACGATTGGGCCCGCAGGTTCATCAATATCCATGCCGTCGTCCTGAGCCAATACAGGAACCTCATCTTCATCCTCCTCTTCGTCGTCAGAAACATCTGGATTGTTTGGGTCCGCATCAACAACAACCTTATTGGACAGTTTCGGTTGAACTCTATGTTGGTATTTCTGGTACAAATCGTCCACGCGAGAGTAGTCCTTGGCGGCACAGTCTCTGTACACCTTCAACACAAGATCACCAATCACAAGAGCAGAATCGTTGTCTACTTGGGTGTCGAACTCATCTGCCATGGCATACAACAACGTGTCTTCGATCAAGATGACGTCAACAGCTTTTTCTTCAAACAAGTCAATGACGATTCCGGAGATCCAGTCTCTTTTGTCGGCGGAGTTAGGGCCTCCCCAGGAATTGTCTACTGCAGTAGTTAATTCCTCCCATTTATGAATGGCCATGCAGACCCCGAGCTCGAATTTTGCCTGCTGCTTCGGGTCGCCAAATTTTAACAGGATCTGGTCGCCCTCAACTTCCACGAAGTCCGTAGGATCAATTGCAGACATGTTGAATTTGGAAGTTGGTGATGAGCATCGCAGAAAACTTTCGCCAAGTTGACACCCGTGCACCCATAGTAAGTGACTATCAGAACATCGAAGCAATTTCGCGATCTTCTCTCAATACACTAAACACCTCATCTTCGGAGATATTGAGTGACACGAGCCTGTACCGATCGCTGCGGATGTTCTGCTGGTTGAGAATTCCCTGCTCTACTAGCTCGTCCACCAATTGGGCCGTCGCAGCCATCCGAATATTCAACTTCTTTTGAGAATCGCCAACTACTCCACTACTGTAGAGTAGATCCATCATATTAGCAGAAGTAGAGATCTCTCTCAACGTAACCGTGCTCTCTTTCGTAGTTAGTAGCGAGAGCGAGGTTTTCATCTCGTCAATGATGTCCCCAAAGCTGTTCTCTGCAAGACCCGATCTTCGAATTCGAAGAAGTACTGCCGCCAAGATTAATTTGGATGCGAAAGAAAGCGACGAGAGTAGCTGAGCAAGTGGAGAGTTGACGGTTTCGTTGATGGCCCTGGCAATATGGGTGATTTTAATAGCAAAAGTCTGGTCTTCCTCGGGAATTCCCTCCACGTCCACGTTGGCGAAGTCGAGAAACTCACGTTCGGCAATCTCGACTGCTCGACGACAAATCGCTAGAGCTCTTCGGGCATCTCCACTTACACTGGCAACTTTTCTCGATGCAAAACCCACGGCATCGGCACCCAACGTCACTTTCCGTCTATTTTGTTCTGTCAAGTACGTCAACCTGTTCTCGATAATTAGCCCGAGTTCCTTGAATGTGTATCCAGTGAATTGGATTCGATGAAGTCCCAATCTGGATGAGATCTTGTTGGATAGCATCCGTTCGGGCAAATCCATGGTGTTTGCAACGGCAATAACGATGAGCTTTGAATAGCGATAGGTGGGCCAGTTGAAAAAATTGTACATGACACTCTGATTTTTGGTGACGATTTGGTCCAACTCATCCATAAGAACTACCATCGGCGGTCTCTTTTGGAGAATCTCCCGGGAACTTTCGTCCACGATATCTTGGGAGAAGTAATCCTCCAAAAGCAACGCAGCATTGGACGGAGTAACCTTGGTACCATGGATGCGTTCCCAAAGTTTTTCGTAAGCAGAACTCGGAGTCAAAAGCTTGAGACAGTTCATCTCAAAGTATTCGAAACTATTCAAGCCACCTTCTTTGCAATACTCCTCCAATTGTGATACAACGCTACGAACAGTGGCTGTTTTGCCCACTCCGGGTGTGCCACTAATGTAGATGCAGCATCCGTTCTCTTCTGTAATGGCCAGTAGCAATTGGTACAACAATTGGTCTGTTTGTTCTTCACGACACGGCAACGACGATATTTTGGCTGATGCATGCAATTTCTCCTTAAGCTCTCGGAAGGCATCAGAAGACGAGCTGAAGAACTTAGAGGCTGATTTTGAAACAGATAGCGATGGAAGTTTGGCCGCCGAAGCTCCGGTTTTGATTTTGAAGTTCTTGTTGAGCAAGGTGCGGAGGGTTTTGACTTTTTGATCATCAAGTTTGGGTTTTTTTGGTGACGACGACGGGGAATCCTCCTTGCGCTTCCTTTTGGGCTCTTTTGGCCTTTTTGATTCTTTCCTTGGCAGTCTTTTCTTAGACTCCTCACCCAATTCTTCCTCTATCGCATCTTCATCAACTTCATCATCGTCCTCCTCGTCCTTTACGATTGCATAAGAGTCGTCATCATACTCATCATCGGAAGACTCCACATAGCGTCTCTTCAGCGGACTGTCCGACACCTGAAGTCTTTGCTCGAGTGACTTTGTTGAAGATTTCGCCTTTTTGGGAGAGATGATAACCAGGGTTTTCTCGGCCACAAACGCAACAGCCTGGCTGAAACTTTTCATGAGAAGCGTGTGCCAGTCCTTGTAATCGAAAATGTCGGAAAACCTTTCAGTGAACCGATCACAACCTCTTCGACAAACGAAAGTATTGGAAGATATGTCCACCATCGTCTCATCAAACTGGTCGGACGAGACTACCTGAACCTTCTCCACGAAGTCCGATATGGCGATGAACGACAACTCAGGCACTATAAACACTTCGTTTTCCAAGAGATCACTCGGAATATCATCGCCGGGAACATCTCTACCATTCACGAAAGGTAGAACTTGAATTTCAAGGAAATTCTTGATTCCAAGCAGAATATCAGCCACAATTGCAATGTACGAGTTGCTGGAACCCCGATGGCCCTTGAAACTGCCATTAAGCAACACGCAGTCGCCGACTTGAAGAGTGGTAGAATCAGATTTTCGTTCTAGTCTTATTGACAGAGCCTCTGAGGCGGTTGTGGCTCGCCTGCTTCTTCTCGATGGGGTTGCAGGTGCTGAATCTGTGTTTTCATCGAGTATGATTATCCAATCGACCAAGTTTTTCTGTCTTTTGGCCATAGTGATTGAAGATGAAGTAGTGGTGAAGCATACAGGATGATAGGCGGTAGTGATATAGCCATCAAAAATTCTAATAGAGGAGGAAGAGGAAGCGAAATGGGCACTGAATTGGGGACGTAAGAATGAAACAGTAGAATTGGGAACCAGAATAATTGTGGTCAGAATAATACTAAGAAGAATTCAAAAAGAACGTCGTCCCCACCATTATAATCGCCACTTCTACCATACCTAGAAAGATCTAGTTCGCTACAAAGTCCACATTGACAATTATAGATATGAAAGCATGGTCGAGAGAACCACCCCCAGCCCCCACCATGATGCAATCAGCTGTCCACAGCAAATCTCTCACTTATATATGAGAATAGGCTCGCCCACATTAACAATCTCCTCAAGGTTCAATTTCAAGTCAAACGCCTTCGACAAGATAATCTTGAATATCTTCTGCACGTTTATAGAATGGCTGGTCGAGCAGAACACCACCGGCAGCTTCATGGCCTTCCCAAACTTTTTCGCTTGGTGAGTAATCTCAAGCTGATCCTGGGGCAGCATATCGATGAATTCGTCGTACTTGGTCCCAACTAAAAAAGGAATGGCTGTCTTGTTGAACCCACGGACCTGCCGGTACCACTCCTTTATGGAATTGAGGGTAGATTTTCTCGTCAAATCAAACATAAACAAGATGGCCACCGCGTCATTGGACACGAGTGGAAGCATGTTGATGAACTCCTTCTGGCCACCCAAGTCCCAGATCAGAAACGTGATGTTGGTGCTTCGTATCTGGATCTTTTTGTCCATGAAATTGACTCCAAGTGTCTGGATGTAGTCCTCATCGAATGATCCTTCGACATATTTGACCATTAACGAGGTTTTCCCAATTTGGGAGTCACCTATAAGGCCAATTTTGAGGGCGACTCTGGTGTGTTAGTATTTGGGAAGTGAGGAGAAATTGGGACACGTACTGGTTATTTTGTTCGTGGTGATCCATAGTGTTTTGGTGGAGAGGAGCGTTGTGCTATTTTGGCGGAGGTCACGTGACTGAGCACGTGAAAATTTCATCGATAGGGGGTATGGGATAGGGGAGTTTGGAGGAGAGTTTGAAGTGATGTGGGAAATGAAGGGCACAGTTGGTGATTATGTGTGGTAGTGGTGTGGATGGAGGCTAAAGTGGTGGTGAAAACACGTAGTTGATTTGGTTTATAGAGTTGCACCCATCGAGATTGCCATACAGGTCAGTAAGTGTTATCGTGGGGAAACAGTGCAGGGACAACTGTGGATTGGGAATCCAAAAGTCAGAGATGGAGTTAATGAAAATTGTAGGCGATTGAAACCTTTCTGAAATCGAGTGAATTTTGAATCTTGAATAAATGATCATGTTCGTATGAGATCCATAGGCATGGGGCACAAAATATGCTTAATACTGACGTATCGAGTAGATGGAAAATGTAGATTTTCTCTGATTGACCACTCTTAACCTCCCATCGACACAGTCCATGTACTTCACATTTCTATCTATATCGTTTTTCCATCCGTATCTTAATTTCCAAGTGTCCTATCTATACCTAATTCCTTATCTGCAAATTCCCAACTACATCTGAACTTCCATCATCTTCTACTTCCCATGTAAAAATAGTTCCCATTTGCATCAGATTTCCCATAACAATTCCCATAATTCGCTTCTCTCCTGCTCATCTCTCTCTACTCACTCCCCCATCACTCCACACCCAACTCTCTCCCACCCAATATCCCATACACCACATAATCCCGAAATTCCATTCCCGAGTAAAACCAAATATCCTCATAATGCCCCAAAACTACCTCATCCCAATTAATATCCCAAACCAACTCGCTGCAACTGGCCCCCAACCGTGTGTCTAGGGCTCCAGCCCTCGTCACGTGCCCTTGTCGTGCGACTCCAACTCGCACTATGCCAAACCATCCTCTCGCACTCGCAAAAAAAATGAAAAAAACCTCCAGCTCACTTTTCCTAGCACTACATCATGGCTGTTGGTAAGAACAAGAGATTGTCCAAGGGTAAGAAAGGATTGAAGAAGAAGGCCGTCGACCCTTTCGCCAGAAAGGAATGGTTCGACATCAAGGCTCCATCTACCTTTGAGAACAGAAACGTTGGAAAGACCTTGATTAACAAGTCTACTGGTTTGAAGAACGCCGCCGACGGCTTGAAGGGTCGTGTCGTCGAGGTTTGCTTGGCCGACTTGCAGGGCTCCGAGGACCACTCCTACAGAAAGGTCAAGTTGAGAGTCGACGAGGTCCAGGGTAAGAACTTGTTGACCAACTTCCACGGTTTGGACTTCACCTCCGACAAGTTGAGATCTTTGGTGAGAAAGTGGCAGTCGTTGGTCGAGGCCAACGTCACTGTCAAGACCGCCGACGACTACGTGTTGAGAGTTTTCGCTATTGCTTTCACCAAGAGACAGGCCAACCAGGTTAAGAAGACCACCTATGCTCAGTCGTCTAAGTTGAGAGAAGTCAGAAAGAAGATGATCGAGATCATGCAGAGAGAGGTTTCCAACGTGACCTTGGCTCAGTTGGTTTCCAAGTTGATCCCAGAGGTGATTGGCCGTGAGATTGAAAAGTCCACTCAGTCCATCTTGCCATTGCAGAACATCCACATCAGAAAGGTGAAGTTGTTGAAGCAGCCAAAGTTCGACTTGGGCTCTTTGTTGGCTTTGCACGGCGAGGGTTCCTCCGAGGAGAAGGGTAAGAAGGTTTCCTCTGGTTTCAAGGACGTTGTCTTGGAATCCGTTTAAGCTCATGGGCTCCATCTCGTCTGTTAAATATTAATAAGACACATTCATCGATAGCAGCCTGAGAAAGCGAGTGCTAGTAGTGACTAACTGTCTGGGAGTGCACTTCTGTAGGATTATCAGTTGCTCGAATGTCTAGTATGAGTACTATTATCTTCAATTGCTAGAATTATGACTCGGGTTCGGTGCGAATAACTAAAGAAACCTACAGAGTCGGGGCCGTATCCACGCTGAACCTAGGGCTAACTATTGAAAACTCATTCCAAACATGAGGCCAGGGAAGCCGAATCAATAATAAAATACAGAAATTATTGGGGCCGGGCAGAATTGTGCCCGTTTAGGGCAAACTTGTAAGTCGCGCCTAATGTAAACGAGTGATGGGAAAATAGAGGAGAGTGGGAAAATAGAGGAGGCTGCACCGGACGAAGTCGACTTTTGGAGTAGTATCTTTTTTATATTTGGAGTAGTCGATCGTTAGAACAAAGTGCCATTTTTATAGATCAGCGAGATTCATTCGACAAAAGCTGGCTAATTCTGCAAGACTATATCGTTTTCAATAAACCAACTCGATATATGACCTGAGTCAGCTTTGCCGAACTGACTTGATTTCTTGGATAATGTAGCATGGAATCTTGGTTTGTATTTGATTGTATGAGCTACTGAAGTTGTATTTATGACCCGCTGAAGATGCATTCTGCCATGTTGAGAAGTGATGAAAAGAAGCCAGATGGTAACCAGAATAGTTTGAAAATTCAGACATCTATTTGTTAAGTAGTCCCGGTGTATGCTCAACTTCACCCTCTTTGAAAATATTCAGTTTTCTGTTGAATTTTGGAACGAAATCTCACAAAAAATGGAAAATGTGTTACTAGCCACCAGAGAAAAGCAGACTTACATGAAAATAACCTGGATAATAGGAAATAATAGAAGAATTAAAATAGAGAACGATAAAAAGGCTATCTGAAAACGATAAAAAGGTAACTTTATCTGAAAATGCAACGCAATTGGTGACTATACATATTCGTAGTATGATTCTTGTGTAAAAAAGCAGAATACTAACATCCTGAGATTCAAGATACACGCTGAAACTACCAGAAAATGAAATTAGTACAAGACAAGTACACAAAAATTCAAACATAAAAGATACTCTAGTAATCGAATTCAACACCCAAAACATCTTTCGCCGTTCCGGCTTATCTCCGTATCGGCCCCGTGGTTCCTCATAGGGCGATGACATCTGCACATTGATTTATGTTTTGACACCTAAAATCCCACATCGGAACACCCAGACCAATTAGAACACATACAGAGATATCCCGATCTGTCTTTTCGCCACCCGCATATGCAATCCTGTAGCACATATATACTAGTCTAACACTTCAATTCCTATAGCTACTACCTGCTTCTTTTCAATGGTTTCAATCAAAACAGACATCGTTATCAACGCTTCTCCACAAACGGTCAGAAGCACCTTTATGGACTTTGAGTCGCACGCCAAGTGGAATCCATTTTTTGTTCGGGTAAAAGACGTTGGAGAGGTGAAGCCAGGAACCGTGATGGAGATCGACATGAAGCTAAAAGGTAAAACCACCGTGCGCACAATGACGCCAGTAGTGGTTGTTAACAATAGCGACGAGTTGAGGTGGAGGGGGAAATTGGCCTCGGACTGGGTATTTGTGGGTACACACTACTTTCAGTTTGAGAGCATCGACGACGGAAATTCGACTAGGTTTGTGAATGGAGAGGACTTCGGAGGGTTTTTGGTGCCGGTGTTGAACTTGGTGGGACTTATCGAAATGACAAAGGCTAGCTTTGAAGATCTTAATGTTGCATTGAAGACTGAAGCAGAGTCGAGGACCTGAGGGAGCGAATACAGATTTGGAGCGATAATGAAGTGAAGGGGAGACTCTTGCGATGATTATGTATTGCGGCGAATATTGTATCAGATCCTGTAATGTACACCACCAATCAGTATTTTTGTTCTTTAATGTTCATTTCACTTATCTGATCTTAGGAGAGCTTTCCGGTTGTTGGGCATCCTCCGGCCCCCACTTATGGTCATCGGACCCTCATTGATCCCCCATGTGACACCAATGTCCCCCAATGGATCCTCATTGGGCCCCCAACAATCGTTATCTTCCCCGCCTGTAGTTGGTGCCGCTTTCTTTTCCTCCGACTATTTAAAGGACCCCGTTTCCATATTTTCATAGTAAGAACTACGATCATTGGTAGCCTACTAGTCAAGCTATTACACACTAGGCATAACAATTGAATGACATGCGTACATATTCTAATTGGAACTCGGCCATACGTAGCAGTTCACCGACTTCAACTTATAGAGTGGGCCAAGAATTGAGAATAGAATTAATTCACACTTGGCCTAATGTGGATTCCTGTGATTGCAAGTCCAGCACTTACCCTCACCACCATGGAGCCGAAGAGCAATCGTGCTCCCGTCCTGCACATAGCATCATCGGGCCCTTCTCGAATCCCGAACTATACCTTCCATTGCAGCAGTCTCGACTCTATCAATAAACACATTGTTCCCCAGATACACTCTCGCCACCCTTACCATTCTACCCACAAAATAAGCCACCAAAATCCGAAACCGACACAATTTCAGGCCCTCTGCTGTCAAAATTACCAGTTGTGCATCGAAGCCACTGGTATGCGAGGGAAGGTAACACCACCAAATGCCGAGACGAAATCACGGCTGCCCTCAGCCCGCATAGAAAAAATCAATTTGCAAATTACAAGAAAAAAATCAATCGCCACCCCTCTTCAATCCCCAGCCAAAAAATCTTCCCCCAACACCAAGAATAACTCTCCTATACATAGCCACCGCAACTCGAACAACAACGCTTTCCTGCAGGAAGCACGATTCTCCTCCAGATCAAAAGAACAAAAATCTATATCATAATTTATCAGAGAATTCTTGTTCAGAACCACCGTTCTTCTTAACCGAACGCATCATTCACGCAATTGGCATGTCCAAGGTACGTACTAGGCCGTTCAATCGCGCGAATTCGCCGTGGAATCTCGCATTCTAGCCAGAACGTCATAGCAATATTAACTTCTAAGAAACATCCAGCGGACCCGCTGAAGAAAGGCCCCGGTGCCACCAGGGAGGAGGTGGAGCAGGCCAACAAAGAGAAAAAAGCTCAACAAACCAACATTAGTGCGCCCGTGGACGGATCCAACAACGAAGGATTCAAGGTTCAACCTCCGAAGCTCAAACACAAGCGTGACTCGGGAGCCAGACCCAAATTTGCATGGAAAAACATTGGCGCTTGGGACATTGAGTCCAGCCACGACAAGGAGGATGAATTGCGCCGCATGAAGGCCATCGAGGAGTATGTAGTGGATCATTTGTACGGAGACTGGTATTGGAACTCCGTGTTGCCAATTGGCGTTTGTTTTTTTGCCTACATGTTTGCCAGAATTGGCTTCTCCTTCTTGTGGCTTCCCGTAGTTCTTTTGGCCGCCAGTTCGGTGTACCGGGGCGAGTTCAGAAGATTCGAGAGAGATGTCAAAGACGATATGTGTCGCATAAATGCAGCTAATCGTTTGGAGGAGGACGTGGAGACCATGGAATGGTTGAACTCGTTTCTTGCTAAGTTCTGGGTCATTTACATGCCCGCCTTGTCGGACTTGGTGATGTTTCAGGCCAATGAGATATTGAAGGTTTCTGCTCCAGGTTTTGGTATCGATGCGTTGTCTTTGGATGAGTTTACGTTGGGTTCCAAGGCGCCAAGAGTGGATTCCATCAAGTCTTATACCAGAAAGGGTAACGACCACGTCGAGATGGACTGGGCGTTTTCGTTTACTCCAAACGATACCGACGACATGACCAAAAACGAGATCAAAAAGAAAATCAGCCCCAAGGTGGCATTGGGTATTACCGTGGGCAAAGCGTTCATTTCGAAGTCCTTGCCAGTGTTGGTGGAAGACATGTCTTTCACAGGAAGAATGAACATTAAGTTGAAGTTGAATGAAACTTTTCCTCACGTTAAAATGGTGTCTGTCCAGTTTCTCGAGGCTCCTGTCATCGACTACTCGTTGAAACCCGTTGGTGGTGACACGTTTGGTCTTGACATCATGACTTTTATCCCCGGGTTATCTTCGTTTGTCAATGGTCTTATTCACTCCACTTTGCGTCCGATGTTGTATGCGCCAAATTCGCTAGATATCGATGTAGGAGAGATCATGGCCCAACAGTCAAATGACTCCATTGGAGTGGTGGCAGTTACAATCAAGAGAGTGGTGAAGTTGAAATCTGCTACTGAGATCAAGAATAACGAGTTCAACGTATACGTGCAGATCGGTGTCGCAAACAACCCTGCTATCAAGGAGAGAACCAAAGTTAAGAAGAACACCACCGATCCTGTCTACTTGGAGACAAAATACATCCTTGTTAACAGCTTGGAGAGCAATCAGTTGGAATTCGACGTTTTCCATATGATTCCAGATAAGGCGGACGACTTGTCACTTGGTGTAACACTGATTCAATTGGACGACTTGTTACAGAATGAAGTACTTACCGACATGTCCAAGAACATTATCGAATCTGGTAAGGTGGTGGGAAAGATCGAGTATGATCTTAAGTGGTTTCCAGCATTGAAGGATGAGGTGTTGGAAGATGGAACGAAGGAGGAAAACGTCGACACCGAAGTGGGCATAATGAAGTTGTCCGTTTATGGAGCACAGGATTTGGATCTCTCTCAGTCGGTAATTGGTATCTTGAATCCTTACGCGGAAGTTTTCGTTAATAACGAGTTGATCAAGACTTCTAGAAGATTGAGACGTACCAACGAGCCTGATTTTGGTGTCAGCTTTGAATCTCTTGTCACCCAGCAATCGCAAACGCAAATCCAAATTCTTATTAAGGATTCTGCTGAGGATGCTATTGTCGGGAGATTGGATGCCAACTTACAAGACTTGATCTTTGAATCCTCCCGAGGCCAGCAATGGATCACTGCGCCGCCAGTGAGACCAGGTGGACATCCAGCTAAATTCAGAATTGGTGCCAAGTGGAAGGGTCTCGGTATGGATGACGAGACGCTCGGTGTCCACAACAATCCACCCATTGGAGGATTGAGGTTGCACATTCGTCAAGCTAACGGTTTAGTTAACCTCGAGAGCGTGGGTGACGTTGATCCATACGTTAGAATTGTGCAGAATGGAAAATTGAAAGCAAAGACCTCCATCATTGCCAACACATCGAACCCAATCTTTGACAATGTGTTTTACTTGCCAGTTTCCAATGAACACCAGCATGTGTTGTTGGATATCCTTGATGCAGAGCCGGAAGGAAAGGACAGACCATTGGGATCTTGTGCAATTACAGTCAAGGATTTCTTGAAGAAGAGCGAGGAAGGATACTTCCTTGGTTATGAAGCATCCGAGGAGATTATTGAGCAGTCTGTGTTGTACAATGGTAAGAGTTACGGTACCATGACATACTCCGTCTCGTTTTATCCCAACATTCCAGTGTACAGCTATGCGCAATTGCACAACCTTGATGAGTACTTGGAGCTCAAGAAGAAGGAGGAACTCGAAGAGAAGGCGAGGATTGAGAGGGACGAAAAATTGTACAAGGAGAACCCAGGTCAATATGAGTGGGTTGAGATGCAAGATGACAACATTGGTGAGCCAACAAGAGTGGAGATGCCGTTGGAGACCGCTATCAAATACAAAACAGGAGATATTTTGGTTCATATCACGAACGGACGTTTCAGCAAACCAGACTTTTATGTCCACACTTTGTTCGATGATAATGCATATCCATCAGGTGTTACCAACAAGTGCGAGACTCGTGCTTTGAATACACCATCTACTGTTGAAGCATTCATGAGAGATTTGCCAAACTCCAAGACTGTTTTCAGACTTGCTCGGAGGGCCGAGGTTCAGGATCCAAAAGAAGTGGTGGCAGAGAAGATTTTCAACACTCTTGACCTCTTGAAGAAGGCATATGCAAAGCCATATACCATTTCCATTGATCTGAGAAACACCTTGACCTTTACAATGGAATTTATACCTTCTGCAGTGAAGTTGGGTCCATTGGATACTGTTTTGGATGTTGGATACGTCAAGTTGGAAATCTTGAGTGGCGAGAACTTGATGTCAGTGGACAGCAACGGTAAGTCTGACCCAACATGTGTTGTCAAGTTGAATGGTGTGGAGCTTTACAAGACCGATCACAAGAGAAAGACTTTGGACCCAGTATGGAACGAGGCTGTTTACTTCCCCATGTTGTCCAGATCCCGCAATAAGCTTATTTTGGATGTTTTCGACTGGGATTTGACTCATGACGACGAATTTTTGGGCAGAGCTTACGTTGATCTTTCCACCATTCCACCAAACGAGTCAACCCAATTTCAGGTTGCTTTGGGCATGCAGGGTACTCTCACGTTGAGAGCAACTTTCAAGCCTGAGTTCATCAGACCTAAGGTGACCAAGTCCTATGGCTTGCCAATTGACTTGAACGATGTTAAAGGTGCTCCATTGAAAGCTGTTGGAAGTGCAGCCGGAATGGCAGGTAATGCTGTCACCAGCGGAGTTGGAGCAGCCAGTGACGGACTATCTAAGGGGAAATCGATCTTCAAAAAGGGATTGAAGTCCAAGAGAAAGGCCAACGGCGGTGACAGATATCAGAATGGCAATGGAATTTCGAATGGAGAGGATACTGCTGATACTACATTGAACTCGGACCTTGCGTCCACCTACTCGCATCAAACTGAAACTACCTCGCACAGCTTTCCAAATAGAAAGGGAATGGTGAGAAACTCATCTAGTAAGGATAGCAAGGAAGATAGTGGGCAGCTGGCACCATCTCCAGAAAAGCAAATTCAAGACAACAAGCCACCTTCGATCAAGAACGCACTTCCAAATATCGACCCAAGTTTGCTCCCTCCGCCTCAGCGTCCTGATGGAAGGGGTCACAGAAGAGGGTTTAGTGATGCCTCGGAAGTTAGCACTATCCACTCAGGCATGTTTGGACCTGACGGCATTCCTGGAAGGATTAATATTATGTCTGCTAGTGGGTTCAATGGTCCCATTGAGATTAAAACTAAATTGAGCACGCCAATGAGAACTAAAGATATCCACAAGACCCGACTTGTGAAGAGCATTGGCGGAAAGTACGAGTGGAACGAGACTTTTGTTTTCAAGGCTCCATCGGAGGGTGTGTTGCTGTTCGTGGCCAGAGAACGGCACACATTTGGCCGGAACCAGACGCTCGGCAGTGCCGAGATTACGTTGGCAGACTACGTTAACACCGACGGCGTAATTGACCTCCACGTTGGTGACGGAGAGTTGAAGGTCCACTTGAGATATGTTTCTACTCAGTTGTAGACGGCCTGCAGGTTAAATGCTTCTGTACGATTTAAAAGGATACTGGAAAGAGGAGCGTAGACGATAAAGAGAAGTAGGATGTAGTTTTAACGGGAAAAGCAGCGAGAATGTAAATCTGAACTCTGACAGTTTTATGTTTATAGTTGAAGAATATTCCCCAGTCTCTATTACACGTGACCTCCGTGACTGCGTTTCTACCGCACCAGCATCACACCCATACATCCTGCCCAACTGTCTGCACACCACTCAAAAAAATTTCGTGAGAATTTTTTGCGCTAACAGTGAAAAAACCTAGACTCTTGTTTTATTTCCATACCAGAGAATCAGACATAATGAGCCAGATTGTATGTTACATCTCCCCCATTATATCATCACCAGCGCCGTCCCGGTGGTATACCCTCGAGCATTTTGTTTTTGTCATTTTCGTTGCAGTTGCATATCTCCATGGTGTTTCCATGACCACCATATGGATCGAATATCCGAAGAAATAAGGGCAAGATAAGAATGAAATTCCAGACAAATGTAAAGAATGAAATGTGACAGCTAGGCGGAGGCAACTCAGCGGCTAATCGGTGCAACATTCAAAAACTTGAAGACGTCAAAACTTGAAATCTTCAAATCTTCAAAACTTATACTAACTATTAGCAAACACAAAAGTTGCGTGCCTCTATCGTCCCAGGTACCGTTTTGATCTTGTTGGCTGGCCGTTTCAGAGGCAAGAGAGTTGTCTTCTTGAAGCAGTTGGAGGACAACACCTTGTTGGTTACCGGTCCTTTCAAGGTCAACGGTGTTCCATTGAGAAGAGTCAACGCCCGTTACGTCATTGCTACCTCCACCAAGGTGTCTGTTGCCGATGTTGACGTTTCCAAGTACAACGTTGAGTACTTTGCTAGAGAGAAGACTCCAAAGTCCAAGAAGTCCGAGGCTGACTTTTTCAACGAGGAGCAGCCAAAGAAGGAGATCAAGGCCGAGAGAGTCGCTGACCAGAAGTCTGTTGACGCTGCCTTGTTGTCTGAGATCAAGAAGACCCCATTGTTGAAGCAATACTTGTCTGCCTCTTTCTCCTTGAAGAGCGGTGACAAGCCACACTTGTTGAAGTTCTAATCGGGCGCTAATTCTGCTCGGTGGTACATCGTTTCTATGTATATTTAATACACCCGGAAAAAGAAGGTTTGTAGAGGCCCTCATTAAGTGTTCGATGTATTCACTATGTGTACAATGTGACTCCTATCAGGAAATTCACGAACCGTATGTGACAGCTAGCTATCATTTTATTTATTATATTTAGATTCAAGATTTCCTCTGTTCAAATTCTCTGCCTCTTCTATTCCGTTCAATTTTTTGACATCTTTTACTATGATTAGGTGAACAAGTCATTTCACGGTATTGATTTTGAACAAGTCAATTTCTTCGACTATCATAACTGTGGCACTTCAGCCACAATGAACCTAGACTACTCTCGTGGCAGTTCAGCCCCAATGCACCCAAACTTCTCTTTTCTTGTCGGAAGTATCCGAAAGTTCTAGACATGGTACATGGAACAGGTACATTCTGCAACAGTTAATACCTCCCATTGTCGAATCCAGTATCAAATCAACATTGTATCATTTCTCATCAGTTTCACTGTACTATTTCAATTCATTTTCATTGTATCATCTCAATTCAATAGTTCCTTTGACCCGTAGTGTTCACTTCGGGTTTCCACTGCCCTGGTTTACACTTTTGATCAATTCTCCATCAATGGTATTACGGGAAGTAGCAATCTTACAAGTTTACTCTAATCGAACGAAAACGTCTCTCTTCTTGAGCTAAACGACTCTTTATCAAGTCACAAATGCAAAACGGCGCAAATCTATTCGGTTCTGCTTTCCGCTTCCACAATTAATTTGATACATTTTATTAGTGTATGACAAAGACACTTTGCAAGAAACTAACGTATTATTGAACTCAAACTACATATATTGTTCAACTTCAAATTCACGAGGATATGAGGAGAGAGACACTCTTTAAGTAGAGAGCACGAACTGGGACTATTCGAACTAGAATCACGAAAGAAACCTCTCTAATTCCAAGAGTCAGTGTAAGCTAGAATCATTCATTGCCAGGCCGCAAAAATATCAAAGAAGAGTCATAATAGAGAAATTCAACGTCACTTGTTTGGACATTCCTAATTATTGTTCTTTTTGTCATCCTTGGGAGAGATCTGCCCTTGGTAATGTGTTGAGCATACACACTCTACAGTAAGGTGATATGCAGACTACGGAGCAGAGCACTGTTATGTAAGTGTGTCTGGCT